>JBBPOJ010000523.1:0-25017 GCA_038091395.1 Leccinum rimulosum
ATCGTTTGAACATGGATCCACTCTCTTGAGCATTAAATACCACATGCCCCCCCCCCCCCCTCCCCCCATCATGAAATTTTGCCATAAAGTTATCAATGTGATATCAATAATTATCCCATACCATTAGACAGCTATCAAACATATTCCAACTACTTGTTAAGCAATGGCTATTTATTTTGTAGTAGTGGCCCCTTGTACCCCTCCTACCTCTGGCAGTATCAATTTGGTGTGACATCTAGGATACCTTCAATCCAATCTATTGTCCTGTACCATTAGACATTTACCAAACATATTCCAACCATTCCCAAAACTCGGCTCATTCCCCTTGATTTCTCCACCATATATGTTAACATTAGGCTCTGTAGTGCCTATTGTTGGACTAGCCATTGTCATTCTCAATGAACCTCATTTCTGCATCAGTGTTCAAAACCAGGGACACTCACTGACCTGAACATATGAAGTGAGATTGAAATCACAATGAAAGTAATGCTATAGAGTTGCCTACCTTTGAAATGCAGATTGAATGTGTTGTGTCAGGTGAGGTAAAAACTACAACATTCCCCGATTGGATTTAATACCAGTCTGGATTCCACCATAAATAGTTCTCCACCCTCCACAAAGGCCATAATCCAATGTGTCTCTGTGAGCCTTGATTGAAACATTGAGATTCAAACCCAAAGATTGAAAAAGGTAAACTGCAGGAAAAATGCCTGCAGGCAATCTATCTGCCATAAACAATAATTCTGTATCCTCCTCAGGCAGGTGAACCTGAAGCTAATTGACATGTGAAAAGATGCCAAATACAATATTTTAATACTCACCTCAGTACTGATCAAAGCAAAAACATCAGCAAATATGTTCTGAAGATTGAGCAATGTTACCTTATGTTCATATCTCTCTTTGGAGAAGTAAGGAAGAAGCTGAGTGTAGTTTATTTTAGTATCATCTTCTCTGATCATGTATAAGAGATGGATATCTCTTGGCATGTCATAACCCCACTATTAATGATAAAAAATTGATGATGTGAATCAAAATATATCTTGGTGGTCATTCTATTATACCAGGAACAATGAATGGCAATAGGATCTCAATAAAGTTTCTTTACAGTGGCTCTCTATGGGGACACCAATCTAGTTGTGACACACTACATAGTAATGCAAACAGGATTGGTAAGTGGCTTGAAGCTACTTTCATCTCATGACTAGAAAATATGCGGTAAAACAATCATACCAAATCAACACATTACATGTACTTACATGATTAAATATTACTATTTGATAGCTAATTTTACTGCACATCAGTGATAAGTATGAAATGCGGTACAATCAAACTACAATTTACCGCAAATCAAGGGTAAGTGTTGAAGTAAGATTTTACTGACTCGTGCCAATGATTGATTAATGAAGTAGATGTGGATGATCAGCCTCATGCTTATCCAAGATCACCTCGCAAATGATGTATGGGATATTCCAACATGAGGAGGAGACCATGCAATGGCTTTTATCTAGGATACCTCCAATTGACTGTCCCATACCAGCTATTTATTTCACAGTAACACTCTTTTCAGACAATATCAATTCAGAGTGACATCCAGGATACTTCCAATCAACTGTCCCATACCATTAGACATCTACCAAACCATTTCCTAAGAACTGGCTATTTATTTGAAAGTGGTGAGTTTGTACACCTGCTCCCTAGATAAAAGCTCTTGTTGTCTCTGTGATAAGCTATAGTTCCAGTTTTCCCACCAACTGAATTGTTGGCATCCTGAGCTTCACTATTACTATTGTCTTCCAATCCTTGTCCTGGTCTACCATGTCCTTAATTTGAGATGTAGACCTTCCTTCAGTGACTCCATGAATGAATAATATTTCTCATTGGTAGAGAGGTACCTTCCAAGAGGGTTATCGACTTTTGCTATAATAAAGAGGGCATTGATCAGATTAACTAACATCACTATGCCACAACATTTGAAACTGTGCAACAAGGGCAACTCCAAATTTGCGCAATTCATCATCTTCTAAACAGTATCAGTATGTGTTTCACATCCGATACACAAACAGAGGTATTCATTGATAAATGTATAAATTGTGCAACATCGTCAACATCAGAGTTGCACAGTTTGCTGATATTGTTGCTCTCGTAAATGAATGAATAGTGCGATAACTTACCCTTATCAAACAAGTACACCATCCACTGGCCTCCATACACCATCTGCCGTCGAATCCATTCAAGCTGAGGCTTCAATAGTTTGTTGTACTCCTCAATCTCCCTGTCAGCATCATCAATGTACTTTGATTTGCCAATCTCCTCCAAGTCTATCTTGTCCTGCACTTTGGTCATCCAATTCTCCATGATCTCCAACCACATAGCCATCACTTCCGATCAGTGCTGCCCACCAGCTGCTGCAATTACTTGTTGGCTAATTTCCTCCTTGATTTTCAAAGCGGTAGTGCCTGTCAAAGATTGTGGTTGGTTGGTTCATAGCTGCCTTCAATAACCCTCTGCCTATCAATAACCAAAGGGATTGTATGTTTTGCTCCAAAGCTGCACATATCATGGTTGGTTGATACATATTAGACCATGCAATTGCTTCTTGGGTATATTTCCTGAAAGTGTTCGGAAGGTTGGAAGCTTCTATGAAGATGGGAAAATTCCATGACAACAAACCTCTGTGAATATTGCGATTTATCGACATATAACTTGAAATTGATCATATCTCCGCCACAAATGTGTGTATTGGTATGATTAATAGCTTATTTTGAAGCCAGGAATCACCTCCAAATGCGCATATCATTGGGGCCCTTATATGCACAGAGCAGGAAGGTACAGAAATGTCCACAACAGGAATGTATGAAACTGCGCATATCATAGGGGTCCTGAAATGTGTGCAACAAGGGAGTATGGGACTGGTTGTCAACCGGTTGATCTTGAGACCAGTTACAACTGATTTGAAACTGATGCACAACTGTTCCTAGTAGTCCAGCAATTTGTCTGGACTGCAACCAAAACCGATGGCAACCGGTTGAAAGTCAACCCTTGAACGTGCTCCTTACTACAAAGCAAGGAAGTACCTGATCCGTGTCATTACCCTCCCAACCTGACGCGGAGCACTCCCTGTCAATCATGATGATCATCGAAAGCACCCTGACCACTCCATCCTCCCAGCTCAACCTTACCCCGCCTACCTACAGCCCCATTTCCCAACACAGCGACAGATCCCTGATGCCACCTACGTCCCCGTCCATCGCTCCGAGGGATATCAATATGATAGATGACATGTTTCAGACCCCCATTGCATCGTCTATGAACACCATGATTCGGACCCCTGCCAACCACCTCTCCACAGAACAAGACCAAATAAAGGCCTTCATGGCCTCCTCCCTGAGTAACACCTCCACTTGCACGCGCGGGGTCAAAAACCAGTAGAATTTTCAACTTCATGGTCCAAATGTATGCGGTGGTCAAACCATTACAAATGTGCAAACATTCCCACCACATTCCACGCCGCATATGTCACACATGCACTATGTTTGCCACCACGCTCGCCACTGCATACGTTCTCAACTCTTGGCACTACAGTTTCTCTGGTATTGCTTGAAAATGTCATCTGCGATGACCCGAATAGCACATTTTAAAACTGCCACACTGAAGTAATTGATGTACATGTGCCCATCAATTTTCCTCTCATCATCTCGTTAAAGTTGTTACTATCTTTGTGGTTATATGTTTTATTCTATTTCTGTCCAGCGGTTTCTGACTGGGACCCTACCCATTAACCAATGTGTTGCGATACTTACTAGTTGTTGGAGGTTGACAGTGGTCCACCTAAATCATCAACTAGTCTTCATTCAACCAGGATTGCTTAATGCCAATGACAATAGTATTTGTAGCGATCTGATTTTGTAATCCTAATTCCTTGATAGAGATGCTGTCATGGTATCCATGAATTTCTCATTGATTGGACATGTATTGATGGTGTGGGAGATGAGGGTGGGTCCTTTTCACACATTGTTGGTTGGTAACAAGATTTATCAGTCCATAGCCGGTGGTCATAGACTCAATGTCCATATCATTGTCTTTTATTCCTTTTATCATTTTGGGTTTTATTTACAGTTTGTTTAAGCTTTGTTTGTAGTTTTTTTTTTATAGCTCTCTTGAGTACTCTCCAGACTATAAAAACCCTGTAGCCCATTCCTGGATAGTAGTTACATTTCTACCACATATTTTCACCATGTTTGCACATCCTCTCTCATTGTCTAAGTGTCCTGACTCCTCTCATTATCATTTGGACTAATTCACCATTGTACGAATGTTCTGGTCAGGTTTCTTGTGCTCCAAACCAATATTTCCAAGCTCAGAATTGCATTGATAGGTCATGTATTACAAAAGTATCACATTGGCCATTGCTGCAATATTTGCTCAACTATGCTAGTGGGTTCAGTCCAGTCCTCTCTTGGTTGAAAGATAATTGCCAATGATATGTTTGACATTCATGAGCTCTATGAGATGGTAATGGGATGGTTTAAGGAAACCCTGACCAACAAGGAAAAAAAGTTAGTTAACAGGTTTTTGCTGTGGGATAGAATCTATCAGCCATTTTAAATCATGATTTCTACTGTTTGACTTCTAACTGGGAAATATAAATTACCATCTTCCCAATCATCTATCACAAAAAATAATGGTGTACATATGGCATCACCAATTTGCCAAGGTAAGCAAGCATTTCTAGCTTTTGTATACCCACAGCACTAAGAATCTTACAGAAGCCAACTCTATCAGAGACTCACACTTGAGAAGAAACAGTGAGAGGCTTTTATACTGGCTTCACCACGGATACAAAACATCACATAAGTGAATGCTGATTCTAAGTAAAATACTCTAATAGTGCTGTAGGAACTTTGTTTATGAAATGCTCAAGTTTTACTTTGCAGCTTGTGCAACAATATTTCAGTTTGCAGTGTATTTCTGGAGTAGGAAGAAAAATTGTTACAAAGAAAAAAGGTAGTGAGAGGGTAGACTTCATTATGGGTCCAAATATATTCTGAAAGCTTTTGGGACTATTTCCAATTGATTTCCCAACCTTGAAAACCCTCATGTACACTGTCTTTAACTCCTCAAAGTCATTTGTTGAATTGATATACTACAAAATGACATGTTAGTAAAAGTAGGAACTTCCAAGCAGATAAAGACTCTATTTTCCATTTATCACATAGTTTGATAGTAGCCATGTAAGAAAATTGTTTAAATTGGACACTGCATAGGCAAGTATGTAATTGATATTCAAGTGTCTACTGTGTCTAAGTCCCAGGTGTTGTGGACATCAATGACAAGGGATTGAAACTTCCCATCAAAACACTGAAAATTCATCTTGAGTACATGTACAAGCAATTGATGCTCCTTCAGCGGTACAAAGACAAGAAATAGATAGGAGGTGGAGACCATGTGCAATCAACTGAAGGCATTACTTTCTGAAGCTCACAATGATAAGGAGGACTGTTACCTGGGGACATGAAGCTTTGGAATAGTATGTATTCAGAACACTTTGTTACTTTTACTGATATAACAACAATGTACATGTGGGTTTTCAAGGTTGGGAAATCAATTGGGAATGGTCTGGAAAGCTTCCAGAATTTATTTGAATGCTTAAAAAAACTACCTTCTCATTACCTGTTTTTCTTTTCTTAACCACCAAATCTTACCAGACCTTCTTTAGAAACTTCATATACATCTAATGAATGGAGTAACACCATTTACCCACCTATATTTTAGTTTTTTGTTCATTGAGTTTGAAGAAAATGAGTAGAATACCTGTTCAAGAATGCATGTTCAGAGCTCATATGGTCAGGAAGTGACAAGGATAGATGTTGGAACACCTAGTTAATAGCTTTCTCAAAGGTGATGCTCCAGACTGCATCTCTGAAGCTGAACCCATGGATGACCATGCTTTTGGTGACCCACATCAGGAACTCAAAACTGGTGATGGACCGTAAATGTAATGGAGCATTGAATGTGAGGACATGCTTGATGTAAGCTAACAAGGCATCATTGGTTTTTTGTTGAGTAATAAATCTAGATAGAGCTATCCAGCATGATTTAGCAGACAGTCAGTTTCTTGCTGATAATTTGGGAGACCACATGTTTGGCCACCTGGTTCCACTGGAATTGGCCAGAAATATTCTCCAACATATTTTCTTTTCCAGCACCCTTCAGGTTTCCAAGAAGGCCCTATTAGAGGTTGAGGACCCCAATGTGCTCATTGACCTACATTCCTCGGATGCCCTATCCACGATACGGGAAGCACATGACAATGCAGGGAAACATAGTATTCCAAGAAGGGAAGAATCAGACGGAGGTAGTCCATAATAGGGGCCAAAGGAAGAGAACTGAATGCATCAACACATACAGCTGGTGTTGGAGGGATTTCCCAGAGCAAATGGGTGAAGAACATCTCATCGAATTCCTCAACAAGATCATTGATCAATCAATTTTTTCCGTAAAACCCATTCCATCAGAAGACCTGTTTGAAAAATAGATTTTCCACTCCAATGGACAAGAGGGCACAACATTTGCTTGCATGAGGCTGACTGTGAGGATATGCATCCTGATTTTATTCTTCTGCCTATTGAGATGTTCTCCGAGTCAGGAGATCAGAACTTCCCTTTGTCAAGGCTTTACCATGATCCAAATGGTTGGGGAATCAAAGTGAACCAAGTTAAAAGATGGGCTCACACAGGTTCACCACTATGCAAGGGGTCTTAAGTGGGCAAAGCCATGGGAATAACGGGGCTATCATGTATATATACTACAAGTGATGGGCCTTGAAGGTCAGTAGAGAATTCCCTTTCACTCAGAATCAGTTCCGTGCATCTCACCAATCAATCATCACCCATTGCCATCTCCGAGTTTGTCGTTCAGAACCATCAACCTGTCCTCTTTGTCTTCCCCTTTCAGCCCTTCCCCCTTTTATCAAGCCACTCCTACTTCAGACTCTCCTTCCAGCCTTCATTCCAGGCCACAGCACTTGGCCCACTTACAACCGCCAGATCAAGAAGCGGCGTAGATACTACATCAAATGCCCTAATGCCATCTTGCATATAGATGAGCATCATAACTCATTTGCTGGGGTATTGTGATTCATGGTTTGAAAGCTTATAGCTGCCCTAACAGAGTATAGAGTGAAAAATATTACACTTGCAGAAAGCTGTAGTGTTTCAAAACACAAGAAGGTGGAACATGTTGCCTATCAGCCAATTGGCTAGGCATAAGTGCATTTCACAGTTCACTGATTGACCAGAATAAAAACTTGGCATGTTTGTTGACTGGCCTATGGTCTGTGAATGCCTGTATTCCACAGTTGACCAATCAGCCAATAACTGAAGTTTTGTAAATTCTCCCTACTATACACTCTAAGTAATAAACTTGTTTCAGCAAAGGTCTGTATGGAATGTAACCTGATTTTGGCATGTTAGGCAGTCTGCTATCTTGGCATAACTGTACATTGTAATTTAGTTTTGTGACATCTCCCTACTACACACTCTAAGTAATAAACTTGTTTTGGCAATGGACTGTATGTAATGTAATGTTATTTCAGCATGTCAGACAGTCATTTTACTATATATCTAAGCCCTTGCTGAAGCTCTCTCGTTATAACCACATATAATAATCTAGTTTTGTAAAATCTCCCTACTATACACTTCATCAACAACATATAAGTGTACTCCACTTTGCAACTATTTGATGAGTGGATTACACGGGTACTAAATATGCATACATCACTGGTGGAGAATCCATCTATGATTTGCTTCTTGTTGGTGGAATGGAAATCAAGAACAAGGTCAGAAAAGAAAATGTGCAGAATCAGACACAGTCACAGAGCACAATGACTTGCTGACCACAGTATGCATGATGCATGTTCTGAAAAACATGTATGTCAGTAAAGACATCCAATAAACATATTTCAACTATTTTCTAAGCAATGGCTATTTATTTCATAGTGGTGACCAATGTCCTCCCCTCATCCCTCTATTTTCATTGTGACTAGTATATCAATTCAGCAAATGAATCTGAGTCAGTGAACATGGGAGTCTTCAAGGTCAGGGAATCAATTGTGAATAGCCCCAAAAGCCTCCAGAAGTTATTTCAGCCCATAACAAAATCTACTCAGCACCTTACTTTCTGTGTAACAATTTCTTCCCACCAAATTTTACTAGACCTTTGTAGTGGAAACTTTGAGGATTGCATTGAAATCCCTAGAATGGTTCAAATGATCCCAGATGTTCTTTTGTATTTGACATTGGAGGAGATCCCAAACAGTTTAATACTACACTGTAAGCTGTATTCAGACATTGAAATCACCACACTGAGTGCTACTCAGAATAAGTGAATGTGTGTC
The DNA here is from genome assembly GCA_038091395.1 of Leccinum rimulosum. Taxonomy (NCBI): domain Eukaryota; kingdom Fungi; phylum Basidiomycota; class Agaricomycetes; order Boletales; family Boletaceae; genus Leccinum; species Leccinum rimulosum. Next base: position 8,396 of record JBBPOJ010000523.1, read on the forward strand.
CTGAGCACAGAAAAAGAGGTTCTGAGCAAATCTGAGCTCGCAAAGGTTGGTTTGGAACACAAGAAACTGGACAGGGAACATCAGAAGAGTCAGAATATGATAAGGAGAGAAGTCATGATACTTAGACAATGAAAGAGGATGTGCATGCATGATGAAAATATGTGGTAGAAATAGTGTTTTAAAGTCCAGTTTGCAGGACCAAAAAAAGACTGGAAACTGAACCAGACTGAGATCAGTTGCAACCAGACTACTACAGTTGCCAGTTGCTCGATTTTGATTTTTTGATGCTCCATCACATGAGATTTTTAAAAATAAAAGACTAGTTGAAGACCAGTTGCAACTGGTTGCACATGGGACCAGTTACTCTGTTTAGTAATCAGTCTGTGACCCACTGAGTCACTAGACCTACTCCCATGTCCCTGAATATTCCCATGATTTTAGCAATATATTTTGAATTTATGTGACATGATCAATGATTTATCGACATATAACTTGAAATTGATCATATCTGCGCCACAAATGTATGTATTGGTGTGATTAATAGCTCATTTTGAAGCCAGGAATCACCTCTAAATGTGCATATCAATAGGGCCCTGATATGCACAGAACAGAAATGTACAGAAATGTCCACAACAGGAATGTATGAAACTGCACATATCTTGGAGGTCCTGAAATGCATGCAACAAGGGGGTATGGGACTGGTTGTCAACCGGTTGATCATGAGACCAGTTACAACTGGTTTGCACCTGATGCACAACCACTTTCAGCCGGTTGCCATCAGTTTTGGTTGCAGTCCAGACAAATTGCTGGACTACCAGGACCAGTTGTGGTCCAGTCTTTTAAACACTAGGTAGAAATGTAACTACTGCCCAGGAATGGGCTACAGAGTTTTTATAGTCTGGAGGGTACTCAAGACAGCTAAAAAACTACAAACAAAGCTTAAACAAACTCTCAATAAGTTCCAAAACACAGAAGGAGGGATCAAAGAAAATGATCAACAGCATCCCGACCTTGTTGGGAACATGGGAAAAATGTTCTGATAAATTTAACAGACAGAAAGGGGTCAGATAAAGCTGAGTATACTCACCTGAGTGGCCAAACCATCGTGAAGTGCATGGCCTAAGCCACTCGAGGAGATGGAGAGGTCCTTGGCTACCTGGCCATGCTCCAATGATATGTAGCTGCATAGAGCCAGCTCTGCTACAACATTGTCTATTGGATGTTGATGTGGAAGGCTTGGCTTGCAGAGTGTGGCAAGCCAAATAATTGTAACAGCAAAAGCAGGAACTTGATTTTGCTCTGCATCAAATGCACAAGCTGCTATAGCCATCAACCAGTTCAACTTTCAGAAGCACTTTGACAATTCAATCCTGACACTCATCCACTAGATTAGCAACCAAAGAAACCAATCAGCCAACTATAACCCATATGACTGTTAGACTGCCATACTGGTCATTCACTGGCATGAAGACCATAGCTTCCTTAGACTTTGTTATGCATTCAAAATAAATAAGTTGGAATATGTTTGGTAGATGTCTAATGGTATGAGGCATTCAATTGGAGATATCCTAGATGTCACTTCAAATTGATACAACACTTGGCTCCCAAGTCCATGATTACATGGCACTATGTACGGGAAAGACAGGGTGTCACCATTTCCCAGCTTGTCATCTGTATCAAACCTCTGCAGTTGGTTCATTCTCAATGTCATTCAAAATTCAACTCCCAACATTGTCACAGTACTGTTTACAGGACGTCACAATTCCACCACCACATTTGGTGATCGACTCTCTTATGAGTCCCAAGATAATATAGTAGATAGTAAATTTATATATTTTTCATATTCTAGCTTTATCTTCAAACTGTCTGAACTTCGCTCTATCAGGTCACTCTATCATGACTGCTACAGGTGCTACTGAACCTGGGCCTATGAGTAGGCCTGCTAAGCATTGAATCTTCTGATAGTGGTGAGTATATAATTTAGTTATTTAAATTCTGAGCAGAACAAAGAGCTCATACCTTTCTAGACTACTTTATTATTACACTCACAAGAATCTTAGGTTCTCTTGATTCTTTTCAGAGCTAAGATGAGGGGGATGTGAGGTCTTTGAGGGTGGAGCTTTGTAGTTGCCTGGATGAAACCTCAAGGGATGTGAGGTCTGTGAAGAACAGTAGCAAAGTATTGATTAGACAAATGGCTGATATCAGGAATTGTTGTTTGCACCATCTGTGAGGCAACATCTGTCAATCAGAGGGGGTAATCAAGAAGTTGAGGACCAGTCTTGTTGAGGATTGAGTTGTCCTCCTCTTCATCAGAGGTTTTGATTTTGATTGCTCTGGATTACTGATGCTGATCACTCACCTGGTTATAGTTTATCTGGTTCGGATGACCAGAAATATGTGAATTCCTTCATCATTTGTGCAAATATCCTCATTCAATCGGATTCATTCAAGTCCACAAACACATGCAAAATAACCTCAGGCTTGATGACTGTATTCTGATCAGGGGCACAACAGACCCCATGCTAGCATTTGGTCAGGCATGGGTGAGTCTTCCCAGTGACTTTGAACTTCATTGTGTTATCTAATCATGTATCACATTGTTGCCATGGTAGATTCCAACATCATAGGGAACAAGTGTTTCACAGAGGGTGTAGTCATGAAATGGCATCATGAGCATTTCTTGGTCATCTATCATACAATTCTTAACTGGTTCAAGACTCTGAGGAATGGAACTCCCATTCTGGGTCTTAGCCAAGCAAAGAGAGCAGAGGCACTACAGGCTCTCGACCTTCTTGGTGAACTTTTTTCACTTGACTTGAGCATTTATAATAGCCTGAGGAACTAGATCAGCCTTGTGGGAAAACAACATGATAAATAAATAGTGAGCTTATATAGATTATCACATTCTTGAGCAATATAGAGTTCACTTGGAAATGTAGTCCTGATATTAGTGGCAGATGTATGACTGAGTATTTCATTTTTAATGACCGTTTACAACAAGTTTGGCTCAAGTATCAAGTGGTGATTGTACTAGCTATTTGTAGTCAGAGAACGAGGGAAACTTGTTCAAATGCGTGGCTCATTGCCCCTTCTTGTCCTGCTTCCACTTCTCTATTTCTGCTAGTGATGCAGTTCAGGCTAGCTCCTTGTTGGTTTTCTTGTCCTGCTTCCACTTCTCTATTTCTGCTAGTGATGCAGTTCAGGCTAGCTCCTTGTTGGTTTTCATCCCATTTTCAACATATGCAAAGGGCAGTCCTGAGGCATACCAAGTAAAGGAAAAGTGCTCTCTGGAACCTTTATGTTCCAGTTAGTTATGACAGCAGAGAGGATTAGCACTGTTGCACCAGGAGGAAACTGAACAATCAGCTTCAGCTCCTCAAGTACTAGATGTCCACCAGTAGTAGAATCAAAGTCCCCTAGTGCTGTGATGCAGCAGATTCCAAAGACAGATTCTTTTCAGTCTTGGTAGGGCATGCAAACTCTCCTCAGCCCTAGGTTGAGTGCAGCAGAAGGAAAGGTAGAAACAAAAGGGCAGGCTAAGCTCCCATCTGTACTCAATAACTGGCTCATTGCATATTGGTAGTATGCATAGGCAGCATAGATCTCAGGAAAAAATACCTTGAAGGCTTGTTCTAGAAGCCTCCGATGATGAGTTGCAGACTTTAAGTCAAAGCGGCCGATTTCGGCTGCAATCAATGTCATGTGACCTTTAGTAAAGCCATACATAATGTTGTACAGTTTCTCAACATATCTATCACCGCCACTGTGTCATATCACGTAAACTCTGGATTTTGGTGATCATGCAACGTGAATGCAGAATTGCTCAAACTTTACAGCATTCTGCATTCTTATGGTCTTCATGTTGAGCTTCTGGCACGTGTCCCACAACATTTCTCGAATTACATAATCTGGTCACATGTTCACTGCGGTCCATCGTTCGCCTCCAGTATATGGGGTGGCAGACAGCCAAAATTATTATGATTCAGGTGTGTGAGATGATGACTTTAATGAATTATTATGTCCCTTTGAAATGTGAATTCCCTGATTGAAATTGACTACCGGCAGCATGGCAGCACCATTATGCAACAGATCCAATCAATATCGACCATGCAGAGATATGGCTTATCAGCTTGCCTGCTGGCTTGTGGTCCATTTATATTTTTTGGTTGGGTTATGGAAATCAATGTCTCAGAGTTGAACTTCATATCCTGTCAAGCTTATCTTTAATGCTTCAGCGCTAACTTGAAGGAGGTGGTGCAAACTTATCAGCAGAATCTATAGCCAAGACCAATCTTGTAGTGGCACAAAATGAGAACAGCAAACATGCTTTCCAACTAGTCATCACTGAGGCAAACAAGATTCTCAGAAAAGGTGGTGTATGGGAAGTGAAATTTATAGACATGGATAAGTAGTAATTTTTTGGTTTGCATAATACATCAATGTTTTATGCATTTATATATTTCACTGGGAATTAAAAACTATAATGTAAAACTGAAATATAGGTTGGTAAATGCTGCCAGTCCATTCCTTAGATGTATATAAAGCTTTGTAACTTTCACTGCACAATAGTTGCCCTGAAAGCTATGAAATGAGGGTTCATTGGACAACATGCTCATTGAAATTACAGGCTCTAGGTGACTTGTGAAACAACTCAACATCTTGTGGGTATTGCCATAGTATACCATCATGAATACCCTCACAGAAGTTTCCTCATAGACGGTTGTGAGTATCACCAATAGCCTCCCAGCATACTGGTGTGTATCCAATTGCAGTTCCCTTTGAAATTGATCACATGATGGACTATGACCCTGGGACATCACCAGAGGCTGTTTTTTGCATGGCATGTTAGTACTACATGTAAGGACACTTTATGATCAGCATCTTATCCACCCACACTAACAACACCTCACAATGTTCAGGGATGCCTGATGCAGTTGCCCCTCCCTCCTCTATATCCACATCTTCGCACATTCTGGAGAGCTGATTATCAAGAATCTTGTTTTCAACCTGACAACAAATGCTATGGTCATGCAATATGAACAAGAGGCTCTGGCAGTCGCTGCCGAACTAGGCGACCCTTGCAACTGTAACATGTTATTTACAGTTCTTGTTCACAGCGATGAAGACCGTGGAGACCTGATCATCGGGTTCTCGTGACAGAGGAAACGGGAAGTCTCATCAACCGTCGAATCAGTCCTTGATGTACTCTTGATGCCTTTCGAGAAGATCACACCCAATGCCATGGTCGTGATATTGGCATGCAGTTTTGTCATAAAAAATGATGAGAGTTTCAAAGGGCTCTACAACTCTATTAAACGGTGAGAGTTTAGAGAATAGTCTATATGCATGTCATATAATGCCTTCTATCTAGTTTTCAGTTTTCTTGTGCCATCGCATTTGACGCCAACCACCTCCATTCGACTTCTTGTTGGCCCTTTGTGGTATTTCTCTGTGAGGCTGTTTTCATTGGAGGACACAAGCTTGATACCACTGTACCTCATGCTCTCACCAATTCCAATGACCTTGGCCACCATTCTGGCATATTTGTTCTCTCGCGTGTCACTGACCGGCTTGTCATAATGAAATTCCTCTGGTCTCACCAGGACTTCAAACTATGGGGGGTCGTTCTTCCTGTTCAGTGTCCAGAGTGTAGCACCCCGCAGAAGTGGAAACAAAAGATGGAGGAAAATGTCCGTGGCAAAGATGGTGCTATTTATAAATTTGACTGTCGCTTTAAGGATTGTGGTCATGGTCAAGTTATAGTACGGAAGCCTAAGGGGGTGAAGCTAATACTGCAGGGTAGCACCAAAATCTCAGGATGGCTCAGCCTGCAGGTTGTCCCTTAGTTACTTATGTTGTGTCAATGTTGTACGTGATGCTATTGTCTTTCAGCGTCTAAGTTATTGATTTGTTTCTACCCAGTCCTCAAGGGTGTGGAGCTGGCCTGACCATGATGCTCCATGTATTCCTCAATCATTTTCAAAGGGCCTGACTGTGCTCCACATAACCAATGTTCTCAGGCCCGCCACAGGATCTCCTATGGGATATGGCCATTTTTCAGGAAAGGACATTCCGATGTACGGGAAATTGTTACTCACATATGTGGGTTCCCCTGAATGAATCCTGAATGAAGTAAGCACCCTTTCAAATATAATTATTTCTCCACAAATCAGTTGTTTCAGGAATGAATAGACATTCTATCGCTTCTCTCTGCATCATGGTGTTGTCACCTGACTTGTAGAAACTCAAGGAACATGATATCTGGCAGTGCAAGGCCTCAGCCATGATCAAAGCATAGCCAAGGTGATACTCGACAACATGGGTTTGGCCATCTCTCAACAATCATGGTCCATGATTTCTTGATTGTCGTTATTTAGACCCAGGGGAAGAATTCCAATGGGAGTCTGGACTTTCTGCATGCCAGATGATATAGTACTTAGTAGTCTTGTATTGCCTGTCATATCACATATTTGGGGAGAATTAACCGTGATCAGTAGATGCGGCCGCATCTGGAGCAATTTGTTCAAGTTAATGAAATGATTGAGGGATACGTGGAGCACAGTCAGGCTCAAAATTGCTCTTCTGAGTCGTTTTTTATTTGAGTCACACTGCTCATTCAAACTTTTTGAGCATCCATAAGCCATTCCACATGATTTAATCTACCCTTGATGTCACATTTCCATTTTCTACCAACATCACATATCTCTCTCCTTAGTCACCACATCTCAGCAGCAATAAAGGGTCACAAAGACTGGCTTTCTTTGTAGGTAGCAACTGGTCTCGGGGGATAGGCATCTGAAAGGTCTATAAATAGATCAGTTAGGAGGGGACCAATGGCTACCACTATGAAATAAATAGCCAGTGCTTAGAAAATGGTTATGTCCAATGGTATGGGACAGTCAATTGGAGGTTCTTAGATGTTGCTTTGAATTGAAGTAGGAGACGGTCCACAATTCTGTGATAGCATATACTAAATGTCAGGCTGACAAGGGACACTTCTCTTGGTTTGGACCTTGGGACAGAATAAAGGTGGCCACATGGGACATGCTCAAGGATAGGGAGACCATTCCTTAATATGTATATTATATTGGAAATTTGGACCATATTTGGATATAGAAGTGGTGTCTGGAGTCCTGGAAAAAATATGCCCTCAAATTACACATTGGATATATGACAGGGCCTCCCTTTGACCAATGGTGGAGGGCATCCCTCTAGGTAGACCAGCATCCTTATAGAGTAGTCCTCTGATGTGAGAGGACAACACCTTGCTTGTCCTCCTGTAAACTCTGCCAAAGTTACACTAGATGTACCATCAAAGTCTTTGATGAAGTTAGAACTCATAGATGAGACAGCATGTGTGTAACACAAGAAAAGACAGCAGGATTTTGTTTCAGAAGTCAACATCCTCAAATAGCTATTATATAATTATTGATTCAGTGCTCAGGTGAGCTAGTGATTGGACACCACCACAAAATAAATAGCCAGTACTTAGGAAATGGTTGGTGTCTAATGGTATTTAAAGGGGTCTATTTGATATTGTAATTCTTAATTTTTATTCAGTTGATGGCCAAGGACATTGAAAATATTTATCAATTGGTATGCAAACTGACTGAACAGTCATTGGCAGAATAGAATATGTTGTAGGAGCTGAAGGATATTTTATCTCTGAGCACAACCTTAAATGACTTCAAGCAAATAAGAACAAGAACAAGAATTGGATACCTGTCATATTTTCGGACACCCAATATATGTATTCCAACTATTTTTAAGCACTGGCTATTTATTTTGTGGTGGTGACACCAATGTTCTCCCTTCCATCCTCTCTGCAGCCTTTACTTATATATTAATCCAGAAAATGACTTTGAGGAATTATGAATATAAACAGGGGTTTTCAAGATTGGGGAATTAATTTGAAATTGTTCCAAAATCATCCAGAACTTATTTGAATCCATAACGAAGTTTATCTTCCAACCACATTCTTTTTCTTTGTACCTATTTTTCCTGCTGACTACACTTGACTAGTATCTATTTTTTACTGCCGTCCTGCCCGGTGGTCATCTCGTCAACTGATATGTATGATGTATGTTTGATGTGCTGGCATTTGAACTTGACTAAATATGTATATAAGTGTGGCTTGGGTCCCCTGCCTCTCTACTTCATTGCGAGGTTCTCTTAGAGGTTCCATCAACTCCTGATGAAGCACCAGAGGACCATATCTCTTCAACAAGGCACACCACCCAGCCACGTGCTTAGCACCTGTATTCAACTGACCTTGATATCGCCACAGGACGATAGGAGTGTGTGAATCGATTTGGTGAGATGTTGGCTTGGGCATTCATGGATGGGGTAGGGAGACATTACAATATCTGTAGATCAAAATGATAAGTCAATGTACAAATGCAGCTTGGAAGTTGGTGGAAAGACTTCTTCACGGTATGATGGGAGTCAAGTTTGATATTCTATTCAACACTATGATCCAGAACAAGGAAAGCAGGGTCATATCGCGTCATGGACACTTCCATTATGCAGGGCGTTGACTACACCACAGCTACCCGTATTACTCCAAGAAATCGGCAACCGACTTCCTAATGATTATATTACGTCCCTCTCGCACAATGACAAGATAGATGCTCTCCGCGCGTGCTTGGTCGTTCATCACTCCACGTCGTGCAACATTAACGTTTTCCAGCTCGAATCTTAGCTTGCAATCCTTGATCGTAAGGATGCCATAGTCACTGCAGGTACAGGCCATGGCAAGACTTTGTGTCAAATAATTCCTATCCTACTCTGACCGAACACCATTTCAATCACGATTTCGCCTTTGAAACGGCTTCGACTCACACAGGTATGATATCTGGAAACATGCTGACACAATGAACATCGTGATTTTGTTTAATTGAGGTGCTTGAATGCGAAAAATATCATATCCGAACAATTGCAATCAACGAGGATACACCGGATGACCGATCACTTTGGGAGGTAATTCCTGGGCCATTTCATTTCGCATTTAGCTGACTAGAGGGTCTCAAAAGTCGATCCAGAAAGGACATTATCAACACCTGATTGTCTCGCCGGAACAGCTAGGGATGTACTGTGGCCATACCGATCTTTCAAAAAAAATGATATTTCGTGTGTTCATTGACGAGGCCCACAGTGTGACAATATTTGGAAGAGATCGTTTAAGCATTTTCGACACTCTGCTAGCTTGGAGAAATGAGACCCACGCTCATGATCCCGATCGCTTCGCCTGACTGGCAACATGGCTCATTGACGATGATGGACTCGATCTCCTCAGCAAGATCCATCCAGGCGATATCCATAGTGTACAATCCATTACAGGTCTTTTACAGGAAACATCATAATGAGAGGCTGAGTTCAGACAGCAAGTCTTCAATGGCATCAAACAGTTCGATCGCACCCGTGTCCAAAAAGCACTGAACACCGCAATGTCATCTTGTTAAACGAGCATGCGAGCTGCTGCCATCTAAAGACATGTCGGGAGTAGGAGTGTTATGAGAGTTGTCAAATGAGATATTCGACCGGGGACTGGCGCCGCTTACGATTACATAACTCTCTCACAGCGTATGCGGGGCGACTGGCTTAGTAAACTACACATGAGTTTCGGGAGCCGATCATCGATCAATCGATCATTGCTTCCCAACCACCACAAATCTTCTATCCATGCGTCAGAAAACATTCTCCGTGGGTTCCTGTTCGATCTTCAACTTTCATTTTCTAACCCTTTCTTCATTCAAACATAGCTCAACTCCTTCTTGCCACCTATGGATGAGGGCCCACAAGGCTTTCAACACAAAGCAATGGATCGCCGAGTTTCCGAGGACATCTTCTCCACTAGTGTGTCTGTCGTGGATCCCCTCGAGTTCTTCCCACTCATTTCCAATTCGACAAGTCTACGTGACCAACTCCTGGGTCCTGAGAGCGATTTCCAAAAGATATACAATATTCTTGATCGCGACGGAGTGTATTCGGATAATCAATGGAGATTTGACCAGATTTATGTGAGAGATGAGAACGCCTGTGTTATCAACAAACCCTCAGTTGAACAACGAACTGCGGCCTTGTTCAATGAGGTGAGTGGTACTATCGCTGGTAGTTACAAAGCTGATCTACTCCTAAACCTCTACCCACTTTACCACTCCCCCCCATTTGCAATCCGGATTTGGGTCGGCGAGTGTACCTTCAGCCAACATCTGTCCCAAGTCCCGGTGCCAATTCAAAGTAGAGTTTGGGATAGACATGGCAATTGTTACGATTGTCTCCTAGGTTCTCTCTGTACCTCTTTTCTCTTTCCTTCTGCTATGCTTATCGCCTTTACATTGTATTCACGTTGTATCATAGACCTCGGGCGATTTCACATCTCGTTCCACATCGCTGATAGTCCTAGTTCTCCCTATCTCCAGTCCCTGTTTCTTCCGTCTTCGTTCCGAGTCTTCCCTACCCTTCTGACTCATGATGACACCATCACTTCGTCATCTGTATTACTGATCCTCCGCAGCTTCTTAATCATCCATACTGCGGATGACGCGTCTCTTCCATGCGATTCCTTCGCATTCCATCTTGTTAGTATATATAGACTACCATCTCGTTTTGTAACCTTAAGCTAGAGCTACTTGGAATATCACCTGAGTTCTCTGCGTTTCCTCGAGTCCCTTGCCTCTCAGTGCCTTCGAACCTCTGCCCTCTTCGGGTGTGTCTTTAGTCTTCGAGTGAAGCGACTCTTCGTGAGATCCTCCTCGTCGAAACTCTCAGTCCCTTAGCCTTCGAGTCTCGCCAGGCGTTACGCTTGCTCGACTATCCTTTGTCTTAGTCTTCGCCTCCAAGTCTACATCCGACCCTACCCGGGCCAGCTGTAACAAAAGCTCTAGCTTCCCTTTGCGGTCACCATCGTTGTGAACCGCCCTCACCACCACGTCTCAACCCCCCTACCGTAGACCGGAGCGGAACGTTCCCTCCATCCCTCGAAACCCTCTAGCCACTTCGTCCCACCAGCACTCTTTGTCCACCTCTGCTTGGAGAGGAGAAACCACAACCCCAGACTCCCCTGACGTTCCTCCTCAACACCGTTCTAGTGACGAGGACGAAACCGATCTAGATCTTCCCCTTCTGTCCGACGAAGAACAACAAAGAACCCTTCGCCTCGACACCGAACTTGCCCACCAACTCTTGTCCAGCCTAACTCTCCCTCGAGCTCCCACTCCCACTCCCCCTTCCCCTTACACCCCTAGTGGAAATATCTTCGCATCCCCAGGTCCCACCCCAACCATACCGAAGCCAAGACTGCCTCCCGCCACGATGTCTAAACCCGTCAAACTTTGCATGTGTCCCCCTGACTCCGATGATGGGAACCAACACAATGCCCTACCTTGGTTGCGATCAGTAGCGAGATACCTGATCATCAATGACGAGATTTATAATATGGATGACGAGATTTATAATATGACAGGAAAGTCGCCTATGCACTATCCTTCATGAAAACCGGAAATGCTGCCACTTGGGCCGATACCTACACTGCAAAGCTCATCGACGCTGGAAAGACTACTTTGGGGACTTGGGCAGACTTCAACAAAGAGTTCAAAGCGAGCTTCGAACACTCCAACTCCGCAGCTAACGCCCTCGCTTGGCTGACTACCCAGAGGATGATCGAGAAATCTCCTGGGAAGTACTCCATGTCCCTCGCCCAGTACATCTCCCAATTCCAGAGCAACGTAGCCACCTCCAAGGTCACCGAGGAATCTACCCTTTGCCACTACTTCTCCTCGGGTATTCCCCCTTCCTTGTCCGGAAAGATCTACCTCATGGAGGAAGTACCCACCACCATCGCTAAATGGTACTCTCACGCCCAAAGGATCGACGATCAACAACGTCGAGCCTTCCTCACTTCCCAGCAACATAAGGGACGATCCTTCGTCAACCCCTTCACTCCCACTTCTACCACTTCCACTAGAGAACGAGACCCCAATGCCATGGACGTAGACGCAATTCGCATCCCTAAACTCACCCCTTCCGAAAGGGAGCGATGTTTCAAACAAGGACTTTGCCTTCACTGCAGGAAAGCAGGACATAACGCTGCCTCATGCTCCACATTCTCGACCAACTCCTCATCCTTCAAAGGAACGACTCGAAAGGTAGCTAAAACCGAAGAAGATGATCTGCCTAACCTAGAAGAAATCGAGGATGACGAGGACGATGAAAAAGTCATAGGAAAAGCATCTTTCTCTCAGGATTTTTGAAACGGAGACCTCGTTCGACGCAAGGTTCTCCTATCACTACATGTGCACCTGTACTAGTATCCTCTTCGTCTAAGGCAAAGAAAATCCCTATCTCACTAGTAACTCCCTCGCACTCTCTCAAAGTCGTCGAAACCTCCGCTCTCATCGACAGTGGTGCAGAAATCTCCTGCATCGACTGGGCCTTCGTTCGCAGACACAACCTCCCTCGAGACCGCCTCCCCATACCCATCAGAGTCCGCAACGTCGACCAATCTACCAACCGAAAAGGCGACATCCTCTTCTCCACCACCCTCTTTGTGGACATAGGAAAGATCAATCAGAAAGTCACCTTCCACATCATGGACTGTGGAAACGAGAATGTCATCCTAGGTCTTCCTTGGCTTCGAAATGCCAACCCTACCATCGACTGGGATAAACAAACCCTCATTATTCCGGAATCCGTAGATCAATCCGCTGACCTCTACCACCTGCACATTGCCGACCTAGAACGACATAATGCCCACTTTTCCCGACCTACTCCTCGAGGCCCCTCCAAAACCAAACCACCTCACCACATCGAAGTCCACCCTGCTCACGACAAAAAACTCTACCGCTTTCTCGGATTCGAAACCGAGTCCCAGTTCCTCGAGAGAGCCATGGTTAACAGGGTCCTATGTCGAGTGATGAGATGTGGTTCTCGTTTCATCCCCAAGGGATCTAACCTGATTGCTCGCCTTGCCACTGCTACCAATCTCGCAGCCGAAGCCGAGAAATCCAAGCCCAAAACCACCCTTCCCCCAGAATACCAAGCCTTCTCGTCTGTCTTTTCCGAAGAAGCCTCCTCACGTCTACCACCATCTCGCCCCTATGACCACGCTATACAACTCGACGAAACCTTTGTTCCTAAGATCGGAAAGGTCAATCCACTCTCTCCCGACGAACAGAAAGCCACTGAAGCCTTCCTCGAGGAAAACCTTCGCAGCGGTAAGATCAGACCCCAAGCCTCCTCATTCTTCTTCGTGAAAAAGAAAGACGGGAAACTCCGCCCTTGTCAGGACTATTGCTACCTAAACTCCCATACCACCCGAGATGCCTATCCTCTTCCCCTCATTTCTGACCTCATTGATAAACTCAAAGGAGCCAAGGTTTTCACTAAGTTCGACATCCGTTGGGGATATAATAATGTCCGCATCAAAGAAGGAGATCAATGGAAAGGCGCCTTCATCACTCATAAAGGTCTCTTCGAACCCACGGTCATGTTCTTCGGAATGAACAACTCCCCTTCTACCTTCCAAAGATTCATGAATGATTCCTTCCGAGACATGATCGCAGAAGGATGGCTTGTGATCTACATGGACGATCTCCTCATCTTCTCCCCCGACGACGCCTCCCACTCCGAACATACCAAATGAGTTCTCCAGAGAATGGCCGAACTACTAGATCTCCACCTCCGCCTCGAAAAATGTAACTTTGCCACCGCCGAAGTCGAATACCTAGGAATGATCGTCAAACCAGGTACCCTTGCCATGGATCCGGTCAAATTAGATGGGATCGCCTCCTGGCCTACCCCTACTACAGTCAAAACGGTCCGCTCGTTCCTGGGTTTTGCCAATTTCTACCAACGTTTTATCGACCATTACTCCGACATCGCCCGCCCCCTCATCGACCTCACCAAGAAAGACAAACCATGGGACTGGTCGGCCGCTTGTCAATCGTCCTTCGACCGCCTTAAGGAATCTTTCCTTTCCAAACCAGTCCTTCGCCTTCCCAACCTCTCTGCTCCCTTCGCCATTGCGACCGACGCATCACGCGATGCTACTGGCGCCATTCTCCTTCAAACCAATTCCAATGGTGATTGGCACCCATGCTCCTACCTCTCCCAATCTTTCATCCCTGCGGAGCGCAATTACGACATCTATGATCGCGAACTGCTCGCTGTTATTCGTGCCCTTAAAGCATGGCGTCAATACCTTAGAGGATCCCCTTTTCCAGTCCAGGTCTTCACGGATCACAAAAACCTCACCTTCTTCCGCAGCCCCCAACACCTGAACCGCTGACAAGCTTGCTGGCTTCTAGACCTTGCCGACTTCGATCTTAAAATCACCCATGTCCCTGGAGCCGCACTCGCCGGTCCCGATGCTCTTTCTCGTCGGCCCGATAAGCTCTCCATCGCCCCTGACAATGAAGATGTCACCCTTCTTCCTCCCTCCCTCTTCGTCCGCGTAGTGGATACCACCTTGCATGATCTCATTGTTTCCCACTCGGGTGACGATATTCTTGTTCGCAATGCCCTCCAAGCCCTCGACGGCACCATTCCCCCTGCCTTCCGCTCTCGTCTTTCCGACTGGCAGGTCGAGGGTGGTCTCCTTACCTTTCAGAATCGCGTCTATGTCCCCGATTCTGCTTCCCTTCGCCGTGACATCGTCGCTCGCTCTCACGACCACCCCTCGGCGGGCCATCCTGGCTATCTCAAAACCCGCCAACTCGTCGCTGCCGAGTATTGGTGGCCTGGCCTCGCTCAATTCGTCCGCAAGTATGTCGAAGGTTGCTCCCTCTGCCAGCAATGCAAGGCGAACACCCACCCCACCGTTCCTCCCCTTACCCCGATCAAGTCTACCTGCTCCCGCCCCTTTCAGCAGATCTCCTGCGATCTTATCACCGACCTACCCTCCTCTTCCGGCTTTGACTCTTTATTGGTCGTGGTCGACCACGGGCTTACGAAGGGGGTGATTCTTTGTCCTACGAAGAAAACCATCACCGCAGAAGGAATAGCTACTCTTTTCTTTCACAAAGTCTACAAACGCTTCAGACTCTACGACAAAATCATATCTGATCGAGGCCCACAGTTCGCGTCCTCCTTCGCTAGGGAACTTGCAAAGATCCTCAGATACAACCTCTCCCTATCCACTGCTTATCACCCCCAAACAGATGGGGAAACAGAACGTGTCAACCAAGAGGTCGAGACCTACCTTCGGATCCTTTGTGGAGATAACCCCACCACATGGTCTGATCTCATCACTCAAGCGGAGTTCGCTCACAACCATCGCCCTCATTCTGTAACTGGAAAGTCCCCCTTCTTCCTCATGATGGGATTTGAACCCCGTCCCCTCCCTACCGTCATCGCCGAAACCAATCTCCCTGCGATCGAATCTCGACTCAAAACCCTCTCTGCAGCCCGAGACAAAGCCCTCGCCGCACATGAGCTCGCTCGACAGGTTATGTCTGCTAGGAATGGCAGAGGATTCATCCCTTTCTCTAAAGGAGATAAAGTCTGGCTCGAAGCCAAGAACCTCAAAAGAAACCTCACCTCTCGGAAATTCGCCCCGAAACGAGAAGGACCTTTTACCATCACTCAAGTCCTATCCCCCATCACTTATCAGCTGCGCCTCCCCAAAATGTGGAGTATTCACAACGTGTTTCACGCCTCCCTCTTATCGCCCTATCGCGAAAACACGGCCCGAACTTCCCCGCCCCACCTCCTGACCTTATTGAAGGCAAAGAGGAGTTCGAAATCCTCCGGATCATCCGCCACAGAGGTCCCCTTCACAACCGCACCTATCTGATCCGATGGAAAGGATACACGGCCGAAGAAGACACCTGGATGCCAGAACGAGAATTAAAACATGCCAAAACAATCCTCCTTGCCTATAAAAAACTCCATCCTTCCGCTTTTCCCCTCTAAACCTCTTCCTTCCTAACCACCATCTCGTCGTCCCTATATCGAAATGTCTAGCTATGCCCCTTCCGATTCTATTTCTATTTCATCCGTATCTTCCGTATCTCTTTCCCCACCTCCTTATCATCGTAACCCTCCTTCTCCTCCCAGTCCTCTGGCTCGAGGTCGCCTCCCTAGCCCTCTTGGTGGAGTTCCTCTGGGCATCGACGATCTCGAACCCCCTGCCTCTCCCTCTCTCACCGAGGCTTTAACCGTCGTCACCGACCCCACGATCTACTGGCGTCTGTTACAGCTGGCCCGGATAGGGTCGGATGTAGACTTGGAGGCGAAGACTAAGACCAAGGATAGTCAAGCAGACGTAACGCCTGGCGAGACTCGAAGGCTAAGAGACTGAGAGTTCGACGAGGAGGATCTCACGAAGAGTTGCTTCACTCGAAGACTTAGTGACACACCCGAAGAGGGCAGAGGCTCGAAGAGACTGAGAGGCGAGGGACTCGGAGGAACACAGAGAACTCAGATGATATTCCAAGTAGCTCTAGCTTAAGGTTACAAAACGAGATGGTACTCTATATATATATATTAACAGGATGGAATGCGAAGGAATCGCAAGGAAGGGACGCGTCATCCGCAGTATGGATGATTAAGAAGCTGCGGAGGATCAGTAATACAGATGACGAAGCGATGGTGTCATCATGAGTCAGAAGGATAGGGAA
>JBBPOJ010000524.1:0-25012 GCA_038091395.1 Leccinum rimulosum
ACCTGTTCAGGTACTACATTGCGCTAATAGAGGGGGACGTAGTTCTCCTAGCTTTGGACGAATGCTGGGATCCTCACGCCATAGCCGGCCTGCTGAAAAGTTCCCTTCGAGAGTTACATGCTAACAATTTGACGCACGACTTGCACATGAGATTTAACGCGATGGCTCTTACGGACAAGGCGGACGATCCCATCCGCAAGGCTGACGAGGCTTTGGCCAAGCTGATAGAGACCAGGTTGGAACAGGACGACGCCTGCAGGAGGGTTGCGGCAGTTCAAGTTCGAGCAAATGTGAGGACGTAGCATGTCATTTGAGAGTAGTATGTACAAATGCCATGTTTCAGTGAATTGAGTATAGCTTCGACGAAGTCGAGCCGCTCGACTGGCTGGTTTGGAACGTGCGGCAGCATATCACAACATGCGTGTTTTTTTAGTTTTGTGGTCATTGATCATGTTTGGTTTCAATTCAGCTGCCAGCCTGGGTCCAGGACGGCCTGGAGGGCTTTTCTATACACATAGCATTGTAATAATTCTGCCCGGGCGAAACTTAGATTTTAACACGAAGTTTAATGTCACATGACCGTGACTCTGACTCGGAGTCCCGCGTCGCCACTTGAACTCCATCGACAATTAGTGCAAGCTACTCTTCAAACGTTATGACGGTTACCTCTGAACACCAACAGGGAAGATCAGTCCCGAGTCTCAGCGGCAGTCACTCAGGTCTGCCCATCACCGTGAACCATCTACGACCATCGGAGGGTGATGTTCACGAACTACGTGGGGTACCCACTTGGCCTTCACAGCTGGGGAGGTACTCACGACCCATGTTGCTGCCACGGAATCCGACGGCATTGGAGGTCAATTCAGAATGGCTTTTGGAGGAACACGAACGGTCAGATGGGAATAGAAGGTCACTGTTTGGTTTCGCCTGATTCTACTAGTATTATCTCTGACAGCACTATTACTTCCAGCATCTGGGTTGGAAACTGGCAGATATTGCAGCATCCGTGTGGTCTAACCTATTTTTACAACCCAACGCTGGTATGTATATGGTCTTCGTATACCTGGATCACGTTAATTCGGTGGTCAGAAAACGTTCACCGGATTCAATATCAAGCGCTGTGACTCCGAGAAACGGATGAATGATTTCGAAGGGTGGATCACCACAGCGCGGACACGAGTCAATAGCGAGTGGCTCATGTACGCGGAACCTATTCGCACAGACTCGGACAATGATCAAGATGATATGTATGAGTACTATTATGTTGATGTCGGGCAGCGGCTCGTTGCTTGGAAGCAAGCGTTCTCCGCAGAAGTGCTGTTTCAAGAATCCTCTCATGTTGGAGATAAGGAACATCTTAGTATTGTTTTTCTTGTAAATCGTCACAGTACTACCCATAACGATATTTTTTCAGGGCATGAACTTGAAGCGCAATTCTGGAAACATATTGAATACTTCCCCTTCGAATTTCGGTTACCTCGGTCGGAAGTTCACTCATTATGTCAGGAGCTTCGCTGGCTCTATGTCGGTGGGTACATTCATCAAATACAACGAGCGAAAGCGCTCAGTCACTCACAGAAGCTGCAACTATGGAGGACTCCGTCGCTGCCTCGACATTCGGAAATCTGGATACGACTGAAAAACTTGCAAGACACTTAACCGAAGCTGGTACGTCTATTCCTATTTGTGGTGGATACTCTTACTTTTCATAAGCCGGAGCGTGTAAGAACTCATTGGATGAGTACACCGTTGCAATGTTTGGTGAGTGAGGGGGAAACTTACGAGTAAACTGTCTGACTACCAAATCCTCACTGATCAGGCAGAATCAAATCAACGCTCTGTAAGTAATGGTCGATTATGAGTGGTTTGTGTATTCATTTCGAATAGGTCACCATCAATTCTTGCACATCCATGGTTTTCCGGAGGCACGACTTATTCGATCTCATTCGCTGGCAACCTTTGACAAGACGACGCCACCACATAATGCATTTGCGAAAGCAACTTTTGTTGCGTTTCGCTTACCCGTGGTCGCAGAACGTGTCAGGGCCATATACGTTGATGGTATCGTCAACGCGTTGGACTTGAGGGTGTTTGTGAATGACATGGGCTATCAGATCAACAGTCAGATGACGTTGGTGCGCCCTTCCTACCCCGGAATGACACATTTAAATTGACTCAGAGCTTTCCCTCAGTCCGGGGTTCTCATGGCAGTCGATTGCACCATCTTAAGCATTCCAGTCCTTGGCACACTCACTGTCACCAAAACTCTCACTGCGGTGTCGTTCCTTCTGGGGGCTAGCTCTTTATTCACAGGGCTGTTGGCACTGCGCTTCAGTGAACGAATGAAGTCTATCGTGTTCTCGGTATGCTCACAGTGCCTCTTCGCTTGGCTATTGTGACACAATCAAAATTGCAGGAATACGTCTTGAGTGAAAGTGTTACGTTGGTCATACTTATATATAGCCTACCTGGTACTTGTTGTGTCATGAGGTGAGTCGGGCGTTCACTCCTTTGTTTTACTTCGTTGAGAATTGTTTAACAGTGCAATCCTTATGGTCTTTGCCTTCTCTATTGGCATTTTGCTTGATCCATCAAGTTCGTGGACTACACATGCTGCCTGCATCATGACACTCGTGGTTATTCTAGGACCACTGTGTCTGTCTGCAAATACAACATTTTGCACTGGACTAGTTTATCATGATGATGAATGTCATCAATATCAATAGAGACTATGTTGTAATTCTTGGGAAACAACTACATAATAATTGTACTCGGGTTGGAGTCTTGAGTGACATTAAAATTTGGCATGTAAGTCAAGTGAGCATCTTGCTCATATGCTGTCAGTGGTGATCAGAGCATGGATCATGGTGACCTGAGAGCACCCCCAGGGCTGGCATACTACTTTCTCTGGTCTTCTTTCTTCATACCTTCTGCTGTCCCCTCCTTGTAAGTGCTGACATTCCCTGATCCTTCATTTATTATATTGTAATGGTCTTGTGCTTGTTAAGCTGTATTGTGATAGTGAGCATTAGGATTCTGCCTTTTGACCATGTTGCCTTAATTATGCCAAAGGACTGGTAAGGATATCATCTAACCATTCACAAACTAGTATCAGGCTGATATCAGGCTGAGATAGTACTTTCACTGACATGCCCTTCCTCTACTATTTGTTCATATCTTAATCAACTTCCTGCTGTTCCCCTTGCAGTTGCTGATATTGTCTTATCTTGCATTGTTTATATATTTGTTGAAACCATTCTGATAGTCTGGGCATCACAATGCCACCTTGTGACCATGCTGGAATGATTATGCCAGAGGACTAATAAGCATTTATAACCATCCACCAAGTTTCCCAGCACTGAGATTACATTTTTGTTCATATATATCTCTGTGTGCTCATATCCCTATCTTTATGCTGCCTACTTTGTAATTGGTGATAATTCCTGATCTAGTACCTATCTATTTGTGTCAGCTTTATATGTATTTGCAATAACCATCTGGCTATATCAACTCATGAATTTCCTGAAAGTTGAACACCAGCTCTTGATCATGCTGAACTCATCATGTCAAAGGACTGATAGATAGTTATCATAAATTGCCAACTAGTACCAGCACAGTATATTATGTTCATATTCTGCACTCTCTGCTGCCTTCCTTGCAACTACTGATATTCTCTGATCTTTGAGCTGCCTTTTCATATCAGCCATACATTTGTTGGCACTACTCTGATAGTATGAGCACCATGATGTCAACTCTTGACCATACTGAACTCATCATATCAAAGGACTGATATGTAGTTATAACCAATTGCCAACTGGTACCAGCATGTTATGTATGTATTTCTTCTACTATCTGTTCATAGCCTTAACTTGCTGCTGCCTGCTTGGCAATTACTGATCTTCAATGATCTAGCACTTATCGTATTATATCAAGTTTATATATGTTTGTAAGATCCATCTGGCTATATCAGCTACTCCCCAATTTCCTGATTCAAAGCCAGTTCAAGTTGTGTGTAGTAATAGATAACTTTTGTAATAAATGACATGGTTGATTCAGATTGAGGTACTAGCTTGCAAGTGAGGTACTAAGTCACAAATACATATGTTAATGTGCTCTTGCCAAGTCTTGCGAGACTTGGTCAAAGGTCATCACAATTATATATTCTGCTTATATAGATTGTTCATTTCCAACTCACTGACAAACAAATGCTATGTCCCCCATGGCTGATCATAATAGTATCATCCAGACATCTGTTGGGCAACTGATATCTGCTCATGCCCATAATATAGATAACTATGCAATGTCTGATCAAACCAACATTATCTTAGCTTGCTGGGATTTGATTGTAATTAATAACTGGATTTGCCATCACCTCACCAATTTCCCAATATGTTCACCTAATCTGGTCATAATGGTATCTAATTGTAAACAATATCTGGACATATCATCAATCATCACACATATTTGTTCTTATCAATTGATTGACATTAAGAAGGTAAATTGAAATTCATGATCAACTTTTACCATGTCCTTCCAGGCTGATCTTATGATTGTCATCCAGATATCTTCTAGGCATTCTGTCGGCACTACAGGTTCTTAATGATGTTGGGATTATAATCATTGATCAGGGTCTGACCTAATATTATCACACATATTTGTTCTTATCAATTGATTGACATTAAGAAGGTAAATTGAACCTTGATGATCAATATCTACAATGTCCCCCATGGCTGATCTGGATACCATCATCAAGGTATACTCAGGCATCTCAGTGTCACTCTATTTTCAGAATGAAGATGAATTTATAATTGCTGATCAACTATTGTCCTATTTTATCCTGCTGGGATTCAATTGCAATTTTTATCTGGAAATATCATCATCTCCCCAATTTCCTGATGACAATCAGACGGATAACTCGACGGGTCCTCTGTTGACTTTTTTTGTGTACTTGTTTACCTGCAATACAGGTTACCCGGAGTCTACCTGGAAACTGCATTCTTATTATCCGAAGGGGGAAAAGTACATAGTGGAAACGGACAGCAAAGGCAAAATCAATGTCCACAGCTGCAGAGACGAACAAAGCAGAGAAGTGCTCCATGCGACAAGGGCAGTTAACCGGCGAAGATGAGGCACGTTGAGGTATGCTGGGACATACGTCTCAAGTCCCGAAACCTCCCGAGGGTATGGGGGCTCATTTGGTCCAACTTCCTCTGTTTCGGGGGAGAGAAGGAGGAGATCATTACGATCGTTTGCTTGTACTCGAGAGGCGACGACGCGCAGAATTTCAGGCGAAATAGGATTCTAAAACGATGGATGAGAGTCACGGGTAGAAGATCTTGCATACTCCTTATTTGGTATCTTTGATGTCGCACTCCCGGCGGTCATACATGGCAAGGGCAAGCGAGCAGTCAGTCGTCTGTTGGAACACATCCTCATGCGGTCTGACACTGACACGATTCTCGCCTAGACTGGGATCTTGGGTGGTAACCACAGCTACCTTCCTTTGGATCTCATCGTTTATGATCAAGTCGTTCCCCCGCACGTTCCGCAACCTGTCGAGACCGCCGAGATGGATCGGATTATCACGGCATTGCACTCGTCATTCCCTGACCCTTCCCCGATCGTTCAGTTATATGAACGGCTCCTCGGTGTTCCCTCACCATCCATTGTCGCCGGTTGACTGAAAATTCCTGGTCTTGTTCTCCGTTTCACCAACATCACCCCTCTCCCGGCATCCCATTCCGACTCGGGCCTTTATATTCATCATGCCACAACTCGGATCCTGGGTGAGGTACGGATTGAAACCAAGGACGAATCACTTTCGATACAGCATTTAGTTCTCGTTCACCCGTGGATTAGCTCCTTAGTTGACGAGGATTTTGAGGGTGATATTCCTCTGTTTGATCTGCGTACGCCCGCATTCCGGCTCGTCGTTCTACTCAGGGAGCCCTTCGGTGTGCTGTTACTCGTCGCGTGCAGTACAAACGCGTCGCGACGGACAGTTTCATCAAGGTTCAGATCCGGGCGGACTCGGAGACACCGTTGGAGGAATTGATGGGTAGTATTCGTACAGTCGACGTTCAGTAGTTCCTCGGGACTCATTCCCACGCATTAATGCTCTGTAAACCTCGAAAGCAGGGTGTGAAAATAAGTTTGGCAGGTCGTTCCGTGAATCATTGTCGGGAGTTCAGCTTCAGCCGCCGATCTGCAGATTCCTGCGGCTACTATTACTTCTCATGTCCACCATATTTTCACAGACGTGTGTGTGTGGTCGCGTTTTCAGTGACATCGGGGCTTTCACCAGGCATGAGAAGACATGTAAAAGGGGCAAGAAACGCTTGCTGGGCGCCCTCGAAAAGGCGAAGGAATTATACCGAAGCAAAAAAACTCGCCTCAGTGTCCATCCTGATGGCGGAGGGGGTTCCGAATCTCGAGAGCCTGAGGAGCATCCTCCTGTCGACATACAGGAAAACAACGTACGTGCTGGTACACATGCTAACTTGAAAATGTACCTTGGAAGCTCATTTCTGCCGCTTCAAGGGTCATCTAGGCCATGAGTTCGAAAGGGAAGATGACACACTGTCTTTGGCACAGCGTAGGCCCCGTCGACAGAACCGTCAATTACCCCTACGATTTAGGGACTGCCTTCCAGAATCCCCCAGGCCGCTTCCCCCCACAGACATACCCCAAGCGGACCCTACATCTGGGTCGCAACCTATGTCGTTGGCGAGTGCATGCCTTCGAAGGTTCAAAAGTCAGATAAATAAGTTCGGTTTATATCGACTCTATCGCACAGTCTCGCTTCCCTCACATGATCCTGACGATCCTCATTCAATAAACCATCCGCACCCAGATCCTGTAATCAGTCGCGACTCGGATTCTGGCAGTTCGAAAAATCCCTACCATCCTTATCCGAACCAAAACTCTTTCCGTCTTGGGGAATGGTACTGGAATCAAGGCGTTCAAAAGTCCCAGGAGAGCTTTAAGCAGCTCTTAAACATCGTAGGGAACTCCGACTTTCATTCTCAGGATGTCGAGAAAACGAACTGGAAGACAATTGACTGTGAGCTGGGCGAAGATACCCGGGAGCACGATGCCGAGTGGCTAGATGACGACGACAACTGGCGACGGACGCCTATCACAATCTCCGCACCATTTCATAGTCGCTACCAACATCCCGGCCCAAAAAGCTATTGCGCTGGAGACTTTCATCATCGTTCCTTGGTATCCATCATTCGCGAGAAACTTACAGATCCCGAGCATGATCGCCTCTTTCATTACGAGCCCTATGAACTCAGATGGCAGCTCCCACACGCGGACAAAGATGTACGCGTTCATGGAGAGCTGTTTACGTCCGATGCATTCATACAAGCCCACCAACAACTGCAATATTCGCTACCGGAGGCCGGGTGTGACTTACCCCGATGTATTGCAGGACTCATGTTTTGGTCCGACTCGACCCACTTGACATCCTTTGGTAATGCAAAGCTTTGGCCGCTCTACGTCTACTTCGGCAACGAATCTAAGTATTACAGGTGTCAGCCAACCAGTAACCTTTGTACTCATGTGGGATATTTTATAACTGTGAGTTCACTCGTCGTGGAGAAAATATATATTCCATTGACCACATCACCTCCAGCTTCCAGACGACTTCAAGGATTTCGCGACGCATAACACCGGAGGAAGGATGCCAAACGACTCCTTTTTTGCGCACTGTCGTCGTGAACTCTTCCAAGAACAATGGAAAATTTTACTTGACACAGAATTCATTGATGCTTACGAACATGGAATAGTAATCGTTTGCTGCGATGGAATAAAGAGACGATTTTATCCTCGGATATTTACCTACTCAGCGGACTACCCTGAGAAGTAAGACTCGTCTCATTTACTCTACAGAACACAACTGATCCATCAGATAGAATTTTAATAGCATGCATACGGAACCTCGGCACATGTCTGTGTCCGCGTTGCCTAACTCCGAAAAACTGTGTCCAACAGCTCGCCACTAAGGAGGACATGCTTCAGCGCACAGTCGATGCCCGTGTCGACACAGCAGAGCGACGGGCCAAAATTGTCGAGGCTCGAAAGCTCATCTACGAGAAGAATTACGCAGTGGATACTGCTCAAGTTGAAGTACTATTGAAACCTGAGTCACTCGTCCCCACCTTTGTGCGTTTTTCTTTGTTCGGTCATAGAGATAGCTTAACCAGGCTTCGCAGAATGCATTCTCTGATAGACTGAGCCACACGGGCTTTGATTTTTTTCTTATGTTGGTAGTAGACCTTTTACACGAGTTTGAGCTTGGGGTTTGGAAGGGTATCTTTATTCACCTTCTACGTATACTGGATGTGCAGAAGAGAAGTATGATCCACGAGCTTGACCAGCGGTATGTGACCATGACCTTAACTGTAGTCTCTGATATATCTGTTTTGAAGCTTTCGACAAGTACCCACTTTCGGACGAGATACCATCAGGCGTTTCTCTAAAAATACCTCTGAGATGAAGAAGATGGCCGCAAGGGATTTCGAGGATATTTTACAGGTGACGTTTCTCATACATAAGTTTCGATTGAGCAAGAAACTTACACCGTATTCTGGTAGTGTGCTATTCCCGTGTTCGAGGGTCTTGTTCCAGAACCTCACAACGGAAGTATATCGCACCTTCTGTTTCTATTGTGTCATTGGCATGCACTTGCCAAGTTGCGCCTGCACACAGACGACACGTTAAATATCTTGGATGATGTGACTGTCGAGCTAGCAAGCGACCTTCGAGCTTTCGTGGCAGAGACATGCCCTGAATTTATAACCAAAGAACTTCCACGGGAGGTGGAAGCCCGTAAACGTCGGGAAACACGAGAACGCCTCCTGAAAAATGGTCCTGCTGTTGCTCCTGCTGTGGACCGTGCATCTGCATTTACTGGTGCTCGTCTCCCCAAGACACTCAATTTGCAAACCTACAAGTTACATGCTTTGGGAGATTATGCGGCTCAAATACGCTTTTTTGGCACGACGGATTCATATTCAACACAAACAGTGACGTGTTTATACCGTTGACCTGTCTCACCGATACTAATCTGTCTCTTTCAGGGCGAGCTCCAACACCGAGTCGGAAAGGCTAGGTACACCCGCACAAGTCGGAAATCATATATCATGCAACTTACCCGCATCGAGCGGCGTCAAGCCCGTATACGTCGGATCTCCATGCGCTGCTCAACGTCTACACCGACTCAGCTTGAGGAGGTGCCAAATTCACCAGAAGAGCACCATCATATTGGAAAAGCGCAAAACCACCCGGAGGAACTTACAACCTTTGTTCGACGCAATTCAGACGATCCCGCTACAAGTGTTCGTTTTCATCAATCCTCCGTATGCCTTACAGTTCTCTTATAAAGGATTCTTAGAACTTTATATCCAAACTGAAAGCACATTTGCTGCCACTTGTACGAACAATGCACGAGGTTAAGCCTATGGGAGATTCGTCACATCCCGCATCCAACACGGAAACAGCTCAAGACTTCACTACATTAAATCAGGTAGTTCTCCGGGGGAATAATATCTATCGCCACAACCTAATGCGCATCAACTATACCACTTACGACGTTCGCCGGGCGCAGGATGTAGTAAACCCCAATACGGAACATCGAGACATCATGATGTTGTCTGGCTCCTCCGTCCACCCCTTTTGCTATGCTCGTGTGCTTGGCGTTTACCATGCAAATAGCATCTATACTGGACCGGAACTAAAGGACTATCAGCCTCGTCGCATTGAATTCCTTTGGGTACGCTGGTTTGAGCTGGTTGACCAACTCCCTAGGAACAAACTCACTCTTGATACCCTACGGTTTGTCCCCATGGCGGAAGACGATGCTTTCGGATTTGTTGACCCTGCTGACGTGGTCCGGAGTTGTCACCTGATTCCAGCGTTTGCATCTGGAAAACTTCACCCCGACGGGGTTTCTGTGTCTGGAATTGCTCGTGATGGCGATGATTGGAGGCGATATTATGTTAATCGGTTAGTGATCTGTCTTTAATGAATGTTGAATATGTTGATTCACCATGAATAGGTTTGTCGACCGAGATATGGCCCTCCGGTACCACTGGGCCCTTGGAATTGGCCACATCTATGCCCATTCCAAAGAGCATGACGGTATCAGAGACTCCATCCGGTCTGATCAGCAGGGCAGAGGCAATGCTATGGGCAGTACTACACGAACCAGGAATCGTTCCCCATGTCATGACAACGCAAGTGACTCAGATGAAGCGGCGGAGTTGACGCTTGGGAATCGTGAGGCATTTGACTGGGACTTGGACGAAGAGGATGACGTAGAGGCAAATAAAGCAAATGGAGACTGGGATGAGGGAGAAGAGCAGGATCAAGATGACTATGAGGAATTGGGTAGCGAACCTGAGTGGATAGACGGGGAATAACTTGAACGGTTCAGTCATTTCACTGAACACATAAGCTTGTGGTTACGTAAATATCCGCGCGCTTCCTTTCCTTCCATCAACGACTCTCGAGTCGTATGATCATATCTATTAAATGCCAACGATGACCTTGTCCAACGCTGAAAAATCATGTGCAAACTCCGCTTCTCTCTGATCCACCACTCCGTCTTGACAATCGCTCTCGTGGATTACAGACCATCGAGACGGGCGTCATAGTACGAGAGCCCAAAACTGTACATCGGTCGTTCTGGACACGGTGGATACGTGCAAGAGGCTGATGGCGTGGGCGGAAGCATGGTGGTCACGGTGTGGTGGTCGGGGTAAGGGAGACGAAGACGATGGAGGTAAAATCGCGTGTACCGTGTCGTGGTGGGGTTTTTTTCGTCCCTTTTTTTATCCTTCACTGCACACCTCCGAGTCTAGTACCGTCGACAGTCTAACTTTAACATGACAACTCCCCCGCGGCTTATTCTTCATTATCCTCAAATGCATCAGAAGGCTGATATGATGATACTGTTGTTGAGCGTAGTACTCTCCCATCTGTCGCTGTGTCCAGTTAAGCTGACGATCGTGCCAGGTGAGAAGGCACGGGCACTGAAGCTAGGTACGGTGGTGTTCGCGGATGGGGACAACATCATCGACTACCTCATCCTTACGTGCCGGCCTGCCTTCTGGAACACCGAGATGTGTACGAAAGTGGTGGCGTATCGGTCATCATGATGCTGGCAGCACGCAACAATCTCAACTCGAAGGCAATGTCGAGATGGACGAGGATCCCGTGGTGGACTCGAGACCAAACGGACGGCAGTCGGCGCGAC
This sequence comes from Leccinum rimulosum, assembly GCA_038091395.1. Classification (NCBI taxonomy): domain Eukaryota; kingdom Fungi; phylum Basidiomycota; class Agaricomycetes; order Boletales; family Boletaceae; genus Leccinum; species Leccinum rimulosum. Next base: position 11,264 of record JBBPOJ010000524.1, read on the forward strand.
GGATTTCGAGTTCACGGACTATTTGGGACGAGGGAGAGGTCAGTGAGAGGGAATCGTGACCGGTGTGCGTCACGCTTAACCGATTCTCTTCGTTTTCTTGTCCATTTGCTTTCTTGACAACTGCTGCAGGCAGCTGCCCTCTGCAAGCCATCTACGCTCATTTGCCTAACTTTCATCACTCTTCTAGATGATTCTCTTCGTTTTCCGTTTTCCGTTTTCCTCCTCCCCATCATCGACGCTTCCCATTTCTCCTTCTCAAAGTCACATGCCCGACGTTTCCTCTCCCTCAAGCACGAGGAACCACAGGGCGGTCTCGGTCTCGGTCCATCCTCTCCCGCTTCCCTCCCCCGTGCTCACAGTTATTTCTCCTCTTTCCAGGTAACCTGACCGACTCCTTTGTCAACCTACTCGATGGCCAGAGTACGAACTCGACTTCTTCCGTCCTCCCCCCTTCGTCGACCACCTCCAGCTCCTGTGGTGGATTGCTTGGCCTTGGCCTTGGCTGCTCTACGCCGACGCCGACGCCGACCACCTCGCAAACTACCTCGTCGTCCCTAACACCCACGTCGACTTCTAGTACGTCTACATCGTCAACCCCCACTCCCACTCCGAGTTCGACGTGTAATGGTCTCTTGGGTTTGGGTCTGCTCTGTCCTGACTCGTCGACTTCTTCAACATCTACGAAGACGAGCTCTTCGACCCCTTCTTCCACATCAACTTCTAGTTCGCCTCCACCGTCGACCCCCACTTCCACTCCGAGTTCGACGTGTGATGGTCTCCTTGGTTTGGGCCTGCTCTGTCCTGACTCGTCGACTCCATCTACATCTACGACGACGAGTTTTCCGACCCCTCCTCTCATATTGACTTCTAGTACGTCCACATCGACGACCCCCCCTTCGTCAAGTACGCCGTGTATCTATGGCTTGGGTTTGTTTTGTCCTGGTGAGTCGACTTCCTCTACGTCTACAACGTCGACCCCTCCGCCCGATGACCGATCCAGACCTGCCCACATCGTCTGCTTTGTTGTTTTCGGTACCGCCTTCGGCCTCTCCTCCCTTCCCTCCCTCCCTAGTGGATTACCCAGCAGCATCCTGCCGCAACCCGCACTCGACCTCAACAGCCTTCCGAGTACCGATGTCATGATCACAATTTTGTTCAACGATTCTCTCAACTGGCAATTTGTGGCGCAAAATGCAGATTCTGCGGGCCAGGTTTTCGAGTACTTCCCTACTGTGATCTCTACAGCCATTGGCATCAATGGTATGTTTTTCGAGCATGTATTAATCCGTCCGCCAAATTAATTCCGTGCTAGTCGGAGAGGTTGATAATACAAACTCTCAGTTTATGAGCCCTCGTCATATAGCGGGCCAGCGGATGTGGACAAACTGTTAACGACCTGCAAAGGTTTCATCCCAAAAGACGACGTTTCCACACTTGCCAGCCTTATCGCGAACCAGAAATCCACCTTCTGTACTGCTCAACTTGACACCATTCCCACGGAGCTAGCACAGTGTGTCGATCTGACCTTCCAACTGAATTCCATCCAAGGTCTGACACCTGGTAGTGGAAGCAGTAATAGCTGCGGGTCTTCGTCAAGTGGATCTAATGTTCGCCAGGACGCTATCGTCGGTGTCGTCAGCTCCCTAGGTTCCGTAGCGGTCCTGATCGTGGCGTACGTGATCGTGGCGTACGTGATCGCGGCGTACGTGGGCTACAAGGCCTACCGAAGGCGCCAAGCGACTGGCCAGTCTCACAGAGACCACGAGCCACGTGGGTGTACGACCGGAGGGCCAAGAGTTCGATCGGGACAGCGTCGGCGGTCAACGGCGAAGGAGCTTCTATTACGCGGAAGACAGTTTGAGGGGCTACCAGTCCTCGCATGCAGACGAAGACGGTTACGAGCACCACGTTACAAGCGTACGAGAACGCCGCCCGATTCAACTAGGCACAATTTCCACACTCATCTTGCGCGAGAGTACAACGAACTGGTGATTGCCATGCTTCAATTTCGTCTTGGTCTTGCACTATTTTGCGCCTCTAAACACCCGCATCCGAACATTATCTTTATGAGTCTTTTTTTGCTTTCTATCCATTGTCATTTTTTTTGCTCCGAGGTCTCTTGCCTTTTGTTCCTGCATTGCTGGATGCTTTTACTAAGTGCCTTGTGTATTTTCCGATGCGCTTAGGTAGGTTGCGAGGGAGTTTTGTTTAACGCGGTCGACGGGCTCCCCGTTGCCGACCTTTTTGTCCAAAGAAAAAAATGACCGAGGGTATTCAATCGACCGTTGACATGTGTACTTATGTAAAATTGCAACGACACTGGGCAGCTTCTTTTCCTAGAGGTTTTTTTTCTGTTGTGGATTCTGTTATTGTTTACTTGCCGATTCACCTGCAACCAGCTGTCCAATGTGCACTTTTTGGACGCGACGGTTCACGAAGAACCCTGTGTACTCTTATGGGTACACGCAATGTATGCCTTCCCGGGGGGAAACTAATTCTCCAGACGTTTAGGCTGATCGGAACAGAGACGTCTACCATGGACCACATAAGTGGTCTCATTATGACACTCATAGTAAAGGTTGGCCGTTGTTCTTCTCTCTTTTTTTCTCATTCTCCGATCTGGCTTGGGGTATTGACAGCATGTAGAAACGTATAAGCACAATGCATAGACGGGGTTGGGAGTGAGGCGACTGACAAGGAGGCTCGACGGGGCATAAAAGCTTGTGAAATATTCTACAGTACACACCGTCACGGTACAACCATGTACTAGCACTCACCCTCGCTTTCCTTCATTCGAAACACCTTTAACTCACGGAAATCTCGTTAGCACATCTCCTGTTTGTATAGAACAAATCCAACGTCACCAGGTCCATCCTTCAAGTTCAGAGAGAGTACCAACACCCACTTTCCCGCTCATGGCAATCCCGTTGTCAGTTCATAAAGTCCATGTTCATCTATCCAATTTTCATCACCGACGATCCGGGCGCCAGCGTCGTCGACAATACCCTCTCTCCCCGATCAATGCCGTTGGGGCGTGAACAAACTCGAGAGTTTCCTCGGACTCTCGTTCTCTTCGGTGTCTCCCTCAAGTATGAGAATGTGCACTCTCGTTTCACATGCCCGTCTCGTCGTCGTCATGAACGTTCACACCTCTCTTCCTCTCCCAGGTCAACCGTGGAACCCCAGCGGACGATCCCGAAGGACCTATCATTCAATCCGGTCTCTCTTCCCCGCCCGTGACGTATGTCTCTGTGAGTACACCTCTCACGGTCACTCACTGTGGACTTCTCCACTCTGATGAAGCAATCGATGCCGATCGCGTTCAACACACTACGTTGCAATATGATGGACGGTTGGATTCGAGCAATAAAAAGGAGCCTGCCAGTGGTCGATGCTGGCTTCGGCAACCGATGCACCCTCATAAAGCTGGCTGTACGGTCCTTTCAGGTGACCCGGGTCCAATGCATCACGTGTTCGCTGGCACCCCCTCGTTTGGGCATCGTAAGTGCTATCAGCTCCCGCCTAGCCAAGGGCCTAGCGAAGCATGCGATCGTGGGTGGCATCTCGTTATCCGGTCTGGCTGTTTTCTGACCAATGATTGAGCGACGTGACGTGGTCGAAGGTGCCGACATCATCATAGTTAAGGCTGCGCTCCCATATCTCGGCATCATCGCCGATGCAACTCAGCTTGCTGGGGCCCTCCCGATCGCCTGCTACCAAGTGAATGGGGAGTTCGTGATAGTTCATGCTGGTTCAAAGGCCGGCGTGTATGACCTCAAGGTGATGGCGGTCGAGAGCACGAAGAGTGTGGTCAGAGCTAGTGAGCGTCGTTCCTTACGCGTCGGCACTGCACTGAGACAGGTAGTCCCACTGCAGAAGAACGCAGATGAATCCAATACTCAAGCTCAGGCTCCCCCCGTTAGATCAGCCAGACGAGCTCAAGCCCGCCACGGAGCGTGAGTATAAAAAGCTAATAGACGAGACTAGGGCCCGGGTCAAACCGTCAAGGTGACCGCTGTAGAACTCAAGACCACCCACTGGCACGTGGCGCCTGGGTCGACCCCGATGACATTGGCTTTAGCAAGCGTCGTAGTGCTCGCGGTGGATTTACCAATAGCTCGGTTGGCTACGGCGACGGAAATGCTACTATCATCGCCGGTGGTCAGGGTACAGTATGGACCACCGCGCTTCAGATTGGCGAGCTCGTCGACACCGCTCAACGGGTCTTCGATCCCTCAGAGACGTGTCTTCTCCTCACGCATGCAAGTCCAGGCCGCGAGGGAATCATCGCTCAACTCGCCCTCGTCCTCAAAGATCTCTCCATCTCTGCAGGCCTCCACTTTCGATACGCTACATCCTACAACGAGTTCAGCGTCCAAGGCGATTTTGAGGGATTCCGCCGTAAGCTCCTTGTAAGCAAGGAGGGCTTCGACAAAGTCTGGGATAGCGCAAAGACGCAGGTCGACGCCGTCATCGATGAGCATCAGCGGATTCTCCTCGACAAGGCCGTGTCTGTCATCAAATGTATTCCTCAACCCCAAGGACAGACTGGTCTCCCCCTACAGCCACCGGTGAGGAACCTGATTGGAAGAATTGTTGGAACTGGAATTTTTGTGATGCTGCCTTCGGATGCCTTATGCTGGACGTAAAGGAAGGCCGGATCGTGAGTGACCCGCGCTCAATTAACCCATCCGCGCTGATTGTCATGTAGGCTTCAATTACGCATGTACCGCTGCTCCCGGCACCGTCGCGCACACCCCCAACTCAACAGACTCTTCGCTTCCAAACGCTACCGCCAATCCACTGACAAAGGGTTCTACGCCTGTGTCTGCTGAGAAACCCGCCTCGCCAATGTCGAAGGAAATCAAATCTCCGCTCGCTGCAACTTCTCCAATTGTTTCGGCTACACCAAAAGAAGGTACCGCCAGCCTTCCTCAGGTTAAGATCAATGGTACACCCATGGGATCTGATAAAGCGGAGAAGGACAAGCAAAAAGAAGAGGGAGAAGAAGGAGAAGAAAGAATGCGTGGACCGGGAGTCAAAAGACAAGGAATCACGGCAGAGGCTAGCTCGTCTCCCGTAGACGCACATGTGGCCCAACCCAAGTCAGGCAAAGAGACCCCCGTTCCTGATGAAGTCGCTTCCGCACCTACACCTGATCTCCTGGAGTCTGGTTTTAAGTCGCCAACAACGGAGAGCGCTGGTACGCGTACTCCAACATCCAGACGGATGTACAAACAACCATGGACTCTGTTTGTTCGCCTCCAATCGCCTGCGAATGAGACAGAGCTGAGCGAATTCTTTTGCGGAAAACAATCAGGTGTACGTGAATTCTATGATTAACAGGGAGCTTGTGGTTTACTTTGTAGATCGTTCGCGTTTCATACCCCCACACTCAGCAAGGACGAAGTTTGAAAATAGCGTACGTAGAGTTCGGCGATGAGGAGGCTATGACGGGAGGACTTGAGAAAAATAACGAGGTAATTCGCTGATCATCGTCATTGATTTGAGAGTTTTAGCAGTTCGCGTTGCAGAAAATCAACGATTCGCTAGTTGAAGTCAAAATCGTAACCAATAAGGAGGACCGATCTGTAATACGAGGCGGCAGTGGGGGTTTCGCCGCCCGAGGGTTTGTAGCCGCCGGTCTCACTGGCAAGGGACGAGGAACTAACGGCGAGGTCCGTGGGTCTGGAGAAAATGGTAAGACCGGGGATGTAGCTGCATGAAACGGATCGTTCGTCGAAGCGGGAAATTATGGGCGCAACTGCATGCGATGCTTCACGCCTTTTCATATAACCTTTGTCCCCTTCATCTTGTTGTTTTCTTCACGCTCACTACTTTGTCTGATGTTTAGCTCTTCCAATAACAGAGTCATGTTTGCTTTCGTTTTATTATGGATACTGTTTCAATGCAGCCCATACTAGTAAGTGTTATTGCATTCTTATGGATGCACTCGAGTTACCCATTTCAACCACTGAGTCGCTCTGCCAGTGGAGTTGGGTCACCATCACAGGTGCCGCGCAAGGCGTGATTTGAACAAGTCGTCCAAGTTGTTATCCGAGTCGTCGCCACACTTTCTCGAGGTAGAACGGGGGCGGGAGGAGTGTGCGCTATGTGTGCAGTGGGTTTCGTCCCGGCGGAGAGTAGTATCCCTGAGGAGCAGAACTGAACGGGATCGGGGACGGGGACACCCTCTGAATTGGAGGTGGGTCACGGTTGCCGAGGGTTTGAGTAGAGAGCGGACGTGGGTAGGATTGTTCACGGCGCAGGAGGGGTGGAGCGGTGTGCTAATTTTACTTTATGTTGAACGGGCTTGGAGTAAGGATCCGGAATCTGAAATCTGAACCTATGTACGGTACCGTACTACGAGTCTATTCAAGTTCGAGCCCGGGCCAGCGTAGTAGCGTGTACTTGCAACCGCATGCTCAAGACTAGCCCTTCGTCCTTCCTCGCTCTTTCCCGACGACGGCACAACGGCACGCCACCAAACGAGACAACAACAACAAGACAGTAACAACAATGGCAGCAGCGTGACGACGAGACGTCGCCCCCATTACCCACGTCCATGTCTCCCCATTCTCCCCCGTCCTAGCGTGCAGAAGCGACCACACAACAGAAGCGATTGCGCGTGGTCTCGTCCTGCACCCAACAGACCTAGTCTGGATGCCAGATGATCTTGACTTTGGCGTCAGTAATCCAATGAGCGCTGCCTGGCGAATATTTGAGTATTTGGCCATCAAACATCAAGTGTCCTATAATGGTGTCGGCGATGACGCTCAACGGTGACTCCGTCGGTGAGATTTTGGCGTCTTGCCGATCCATCCCGCTGATCTTGTACTGTGTAGCATGCATCGGCTGGAATCACGTCATATCATGCCCGGTCAAAAGCTCCACGCTTCCATTCTGTATGCAAACGCCTACAAGCCGCAAGCGACGCTACTAGGAGAGGGTTTCGAAATACCCATTATCCACACCGATTTCGACGAGGCAGAACTGGACAACCACTTTGGGGAAACAGGTCTCTTCGACGATACTGCCGCACAAGAACTATTGTCTCGTTTGGGCGTTCAGCAAGGGGTGGCGCCGATATATCTCGATAGGCTGCTGTTCATGTTGCGATTCAGTGAGCCTCTATTCCATCATACCATTACTATAGCTCACCATCCTCAGACGAAGGGAAGCGAGGCGTTAGGGATGTACCTAATTTGCAAGACACGCTTGAGAGGATCATTGAGAACTGCAACTGCGCTCCGCTACTTAGGCTTGTTTCCATGGTCGCCTATTACGAAGCATGTAAGCTGCCTATTTCGGAGATATCGGAGATATTGCATAGTAAACAATTTTCCGCTACAGCCTGTGATCCTGAGGCGGAACCGAAGAGTCCCTCGATGCCTCACAAGGAACCTTCGCAAGACGCATTTAATGATACGAAGAAGTGTCTTCGTACCATTCTAGCTGCGCATAAGCAACGAGACGGTCCTAGAGTCGTCGCACTGCTGAGGCCCTTGGCGAAGCACGAAATCTTGCGACAGCGTATTCTTTCTCAGGATATCTTGGAAACGCTCGTAAACCTGCTCGATGCGATCTCAAGCAACCGGGCGTGAACTTTGTGCAGGCCATGGATGGCCTAAACTCTCTATTGCTATGTGGTGCGTCGATTAGGTGTATTCATCTGGAAATTCACTCATGATTAGGTAGACGACACTCGGAAGACTATGATCGAAAGGCTCGGGGCAAACCACCCTAATTCCAGCCTACCAAGACTCTGCAGGATATTGGAGGTGGAAGGTAAGCGCTGCATTTATGGTAGGGACTGCATATATATGTATGACCCTTCTCAAACCTGTCCCATCTAATTGCTGCGCTGCACGTGGTGATGACCGATATCCGGAAGGCGAGTATTCAGCTATTTTCGCGGGTCATAGTTGATGAGAAACTCCACCTTAACAGCCCGGGCCCTGTGCTCTGTAAGAAAGCCTAGGATGAGAGAATTGGCTAGACACCATGGGCAAATCATGGTCCTCTCGCCACCGAAATATTGCTTACGTTGCACAAGCCCAATGGTAATCATTATGAATCAGGCAGGCGAATGCGCCATCTGTTTCATCTTTTCGCTAATCAATGGTCTCAGGACAATTGGACGTTCGCGAAGCAAAAGTTCGAGAAAATATGGCAAGCGCTCTAGTCCGCATGAATTTTTATGGTGACGATCAGCTGGAGGACGGGGTTACGGCGAAGAACGGTCATTGCGTTACATTTTTGCGCTCGGTGAGTGAGATTCCTCAGGCCATTTCTAGCAATGAGTGTGATATCCTTTTGTATCAGATGCCGCAGAGCTCACCGATCAAAAGAGAGAACTTATCGGACAACTGCAAAAGGCCGTTCAGAAGGGGAATGCTCATGGGCGTACCGCTGCAACGATGACCCTCCTAAAGCTATGCGAAGGTGAGTTTACTTTCGACGTGTAGCGTCACTCGTACAATTACAGGCTCACACTAATTTTCCCCAGCCGTTATAGTCCGTGATCATTTTCGTGAAATCGGCCTATTAGACATCTTCATCGACCAGTTGCAGCAGAAGGGCACTGCATTGCTCGCTGCATATGCTTTGGCGGTCTGTTTGAAATACAGTGAGTGACATCCGTTTCAGCGTGAGTCGCGGAACTCAGAATCTCGCTAGACGACATAAAGGAGTCTTTGAAGGACAGCGATCTTCTTCCGAAATACATTGTTGGTATGCTACAAGAGGACTATTTTGACGATACTGTTGGCCAAGTGGAAGGGTTCCAGATATTCGCAAACTTCATGCAACACGGTACCGAGCTATCAATAATTCCCGACAGGACACTGAACCATTTGTGACAGACGACTTGCGAAGAAAGGTCAACGGTTACAACATCGCCAAGGTGCTGGAGACCAAGTTGAGAAAGGAAAAGCTGCACGAGATACGGACGAGCCTCATCTACCTGGATATCTTCCGCACCTTTGGTACGCATCTGACATGATTTGGTGCTCGTGACTGAGTACATTAGGCGAGGGCGGTGCTTGGACTCACGAACTCGTCAGTAAGAGTTTGAAGCGTCTGCAGAGCACAGAATGGAAATTTCAGAAAGCGGGGGTGACGATCCTCTCTGCGTTGGCAATGACAGGTGTGTGCTGTTGTCGTTCGGAAAATCGTATCTGATGTCTTGCAACTTTAGAGTATGGCGTAATGGCCATCAAACCTCACATACCTGATATCATCGAGATGCTTCTCCCCGAGGGTTATCTGCCGATCCACCCCCCTGCGCCAAGAGCAACTCAAGAGCGGCCAAATCCCCTCGACAAAGATCGTATGCAATCATCTGAGATGATCAACGAGTCCAGAGATACTGATTCAGTTATTCCATTGAATGTACTATCCCGGCCGCCTTCATGGATGATGGGGCCTGCGTGCGCGCTGCGCAATCTGGCACAGAAGAGTGAGTGTTGAGTCCGTGATATCAGTGAGGCGATGGCTGCAACTGGTTTCAGAGATATTGCGGGATGTTACGCGCGAGACGATACAATACGGTAGCTTAGAGCATTTGTATCTGTCTGCAACACTCATCCAGGAGAGATATACGTCTCCTTGGCGCGTCAAGACCCCCGATCGAAGTGAGCCACCTTTGTTAGTAGTATTGATGCTGCACTCTGGCACTGAGCACTGCATACTTTATTTCTTTTAGCCGATGCTCATCGACATGATTGACAAGGTGATTAAAGCCGTGAATGAAGAGCTGCTTTCGGAAGAAGTTCTCATGACAATCGGAGATACCCTGCCTCCTCACATTCAACACTGGGACCGCCTCGGGTCGTTGTTGGGTGACAGAGCGATGGTGACTGTTCTCCCTGCGTTTCTGGGCATCCCGGCGATAGCGATGCTAGCTGTGACCGCCCCGATATATCTGTCTGTTCAAGCACACGGGTGCGTACCGTGACGGTGATATGATTTTGTGTGTGTAGTTATGGACTCGGACGGCGTAGGTCGATCCGACGGTTACTGTCGCGCTATCAGAGCAAGCGGCGCCGCCTTGAACAGTCTGCGCTACTACGAGGTCGAGCACAAAGTCGAGGTTGATCTGGATTTCCGTAAAGGTGACTGGGATGATGACGATGATGGACGGCACCCCTAGGATGTCGATGTCGAAGAGCCAGTGTGGTGAATCATCTCCACGGGGTAGAAATGAGGGTTCGAGATGTGACTATCCCGGCAAATTGACGGCAGGGCCTCGTATATATATTAGTACTGTCGCTCTGCTCTTGCTCTGTTCTGTCTTTCAGCTGGCCTTGCATATGACGCAAAGTTAGCCCAGAAGAGATCTGTCCAAGACCGAAGAGTCCTTGCTGCTACCACGTGTTGTACACAGCCTCTGAGAGTCTCTCTGGTCCATTATGCTCGCCACGCCGCTTCCGAACCACAACACCTGGCCACGTTCAAGTTGTACTCTGAAAGTTCAGTGACACACGTGCCACTGGCACATGCCCTCCCATTCCGAAGCGTTTTCACATGCATTCCAAACGATGACGAGCGCACACCAATGTTCTCAACTAACGTTTATGGCTGCACAACTATCCACCTCCAGGCTAACTTTTCATGAGATCATTCAACACCTCGGCGGATCGGCGTTTCCTTCTTCCTTCCGATCAGCGACTCGGAGCCGCATACTTCTGGAATAAGGACACAAAAAGAGCAATACATGACGATGGTGGAGGTTTGAACGTTCAAAGAGTTGTCAGAAGCAATCAACAAGGAGAATTCCCTTCGTTTCGTGAGTCAATGTAACTTACAAGTACTTACGTAGCGGGAGGAGTTTGGATTACATAAATTACACCACAATTGAAGTTCTCGGCGGCGCTCAGGCTCCTTGAAGCTTGAATATTTGAATTCTGATACCTACCATATATCTCGCTGCTGTATAGGCTCTCTGAGATGTGAGGCTGCCATCAAACGGTGGAAAGTTGTAAGCGCTCAAAGAGCAGTCCTGTGAGCGCTTAGTGTCACACAACTTAGTACGAAGTACAAGTTGTACAGCTCAAGGACCCTGAATTGGATGTCTTATCAGAATACTTACCTGGAGGTTGCCGGCAAATTAACATCTGTGTTACGTTAGTCCAAGTTCAGTTAGTAATTTCGTCGTTTTGTTCCCTCAGACCTGAGAACCGGTGAGCGCTTCGGAACCTCTGCACCTCAACCTCATGGACATTCCACACGTCCACAACGCCATAGCTAACTTCTTGAGCTCCACACTTCAACTCAACATCTCTCATGGCTACAGAAACTACTGGTACCTCCGCCCTACCTCCCGTCGAGGATGCCAGGATGCCAACGAGCGAGCCAGTTATCACGACCCGCAAGAATCTGGTCGTCTGTATTGACGGCCCATCAAACCATGTCGGTCGCAATGTAATTGTTCCGTCTGTAGAACGACATCCTGGTCTCATTCATCACCATGGTTAGAATAAAAAAGCAACTTGCGTTTTATTCCAGCGGAATTGGTACGCGTACCCTCGTTGATCGTATGAAGGAATCGGTCTCTGACACATTTGGCGTGGCGCATACATTGTTAGATTCACCTACTTTGCATTGCAATGGAATGTTCCATGTTAGGAGTGCAGACAGGAACATCAAAGAGGCGTATGGCTGGCTAGCAGACAACTACGAAAAGGGAGATGACATATCTCTCTTTGGTGGGCCGGAGCCACTTCGCATGTTGTGTAGCTGATCATCCTGTTTTAGGGTTCTCTCGAGGCGCATATCAAGTCCAGGTTCTTGCAGGGATGATACATGAGGTATAGGACCAACCGATTGCCCTTGTCATCCTGTGGATCTGAACAGGTGTGTCAGGTTTGGTTTATAAAGACACGAACAGAGAGAAATATCACTGTGTGAGTAGCTATCTGGCGGCTCGAACATACTTGACATGGAGGAATTGTAGGGCTTACGATCACTACAAAGAAATTCAACCAGGAAAGCCCGAGGCGAGGCAGTTCAGTAGGAAATTCAAGAAAGAATCCTGCTGGGATGACCTGACAGTCCATTTCATCGGAGTATGGTAATTTTGCTACCTTCCTTACTCAGTCGAACTTTGCCCGAAACTGGTCTTCTTTAGGGACACGGTTTCCTCCGTAGGACCTTCAAGGGGACGTCTCGCTTCTGATCTCTTCGTCTGCGTGCTACATCCGACACGCGCTTGCTCTGGACGAGCGTAGGGTCAAATTCATGCCAGAGTATTTTCGCGAAACGAGTTTCTACCCCGCTGAGAAAGCCCTTGACGTTCAACGTGTCGATACATCTGGCAGCAGCCAGTCCGGCGCCATCAAGGAAGTCTGGTCTGCTGGTAGTCATTCGGACGTGTGGGTAGTCCTTGTGGAACTACCCTCATCGCACTGACGCGTTTCCTCAAGAGGTGGAGAGTATATGCCAGGCAAATCTCATCACACCGGGAATATTTCAATATTATGGATGTATCGAGAAGCAGTTGAGTATGGTTTCGTATTGCGCTCGACGAATGTTACCTGGGGGCCGGATGGTATTGACCCTGGTACCAGGAATTCAATAAGTACTTGGTGGTATATCCCTGAATACATCGCCCAAAAGCAGCAAGTATCTTATCATGGTCCGGATAAGGACGCTCCGCGGTGAGGCTTGCAGTTATCATGCTACTCCATGTTGTTTGACTTCGCAATTTGTAGCATGCATTGGTCGGAACCACGTCTCATTATGCCCCATCAAAAGGTCCATGCTTCCATTTTGTACGCGAACGCGTATGCGCCACTAGCCTCCCAAAGACGCTCAGCTAGACGAACTTTTCTGGGAGACAGATATGTTCGGCGACATGGAAGCGAAAGAGCTGGTAAGCTCGTTGAGTCGACGACAGGCTGTACCAGAATGTCTAGATATGTTGTTGTTCATGCTGCGATTCAGTGGGTTTTTCTTGTTTCGATGGACATAACACTGACTACCGCCACCTCTAGAAAAGGGGAAGCAATGCATTAGCAGCGTATCAGACTGGCAAGATAAGTTCGAGGAAATCATTGACGACGATGGCTATGTACCATTCGTTAGGCTTGTTGCCATCGTGGCTTATTATGAAGCTTGTGAGCGTCCATCTCTACCTCCGATGTGCACGCCATGTATATATTTCGGTTACAGCCTGCGAACCTTGGGTACACTCGCAGAATCCTGCGCAGCCTCGCAAGATGCCTTCCACGAGTGCATTTGACGCTGCGAAAAATTGCCTCAGCAGCATTTTGGCGCAACGCAGGCATCGATATAATTCGGGAATGGTCGCTCTTTTGAGTGCCCTGACAAGACACGAGGATTTGCGTCGGCACATTCTTACCACGGATGTCTTGGAAACTTTCGTCAGATTCGTTGATTTGATCATCACCATTACGAGCAAACTTTCAAGTTGACGGTCTTTTCATTCTTTGCTTGTCCGTTCTTTCCTTTCACGTTCATTTACCAACTTCTTTGGCCTGAAAATGGCCTCCTCCTCTCTCTCCGCCCACGCTGTCAACACCGGCGACATAGCACACCTTGCCTCAACCTCAACCTCAGCAACCGTCACGCCCTCCGACGACGCCATCGTCGCCGTCCTTAACACCCGCTTTCGCTCGGACCTGCCCTACTCTAGAATAGGCACGACGAACCTCCTCGTCGTCAACCCATACAAAACCCTCGCAAACGTCAATGACCTCAGTGCCAGAGAATATGAAGAACGGTGCT
>JBBPOJ010000525.1:0-25011 GCA_038091395.1 Leccinum rimulosum
CTCCAGCCCACTCTCTTTGCGGGTGCCAGGTCATTGAGCCCCCTGAGGTGGGCACTCCCACTTCGCCTCACCGACGTGACCGGTGTTCGTTTCGCATCGCGCGGTACAGAATACCAACCCTCGCAACGAGTAAGGAAGAGGAAGTACGGCTTTCTCGCAAGGAAAAAAACTCCGGGCGGACGCAACGTCCTCCAGCGTCGTCGTATCAAGGGTCGGATGTTCCTCAGTCATTAAGTGATACGTCTACGGTATGTCTCCCTTGGCTTTGGTGTCGAAAAGATCTCAACAGCCACTTCTAGATACAGTGTTAGCGTCATCTTTTTTTGGCGGGTGAAGGGGGATGCTAGGGTTGGTTGCGGTTGTCGTAGCGTTGAGGGTAGTAGTAGTGAGATCCTAGAAAAGGCAATGACATCGTGACTCGACTCAACTGTGCGATCTTATCTTTCTCTTTGAAGCTTACTGTCATGGACTTCAGCGTCGAGCCAATTCAGTCAGTTCCCCGCGAATTTCTCGCTGTGATTCTGGCAGGTTTCGGGAATGAGTGAGCGCTGGCCCGTTTCCGTGTCCCTTTAGCGATTTTGACTGTCACAAGACTCCTGCCTTTGACAGGCGATGTTGGGGACCAGCCATTCCCGAAAGCGCTGCTCCCGATCTCTAACAAGCCCATGGTCGACTACGCCCTCTCCTGGGTCGAGCAGTCCGGGATCAGAGGTGCGATAGTTTTGATCCGATTAGTCCATATCACCAACATAACTGCCAGACGTCCTCCTCATTTGCCCTTCCTCTCATCGCCCCTCCATATCACACTACATCCATTCCGAATCGTCTGTTTCCTCTTCGTCACTACACGTCGACATCCAGACATTCGACGAGACACAGGAGCTGAGTGTTGGGACATGCTCCATCCTCAGGCACTTTTCCAGCCGCATCCAAGAAGACTTTGTTTTGCTCCCTTGTGACTTTATCCCACCTCCGACACTTCCCCTGTCAAAACTCCTGGATAAATTTCGCTCTGAAGCCTCTTCGGATGGCGCGATCGCCACCACTTGCTGGTTTGAATCACCCAAGTCGGAGAAATCTCCAGCTCCAGACGAGTGGGGCCCTCCTTCGCAATCCTGTCCAATAGTCTGGGACGACTCCACTGAAACGTTGTTGTACATCGACACTCTCGATGACACAGACAAGAACGCAGAAGAACTCGAACTGAGGATGAGCTTGCTTTCCCGATACCCTCGGGCGAAACTCTCCACCAGATTTCAAGATTCTCACGTATGTGTTTGCAAACGTGAAATACTGGATGCCCTGCACCGAAAGCCCGAACTGGATTCGCTACGGGAGGACTTTTTCCCTTGGTTGTGCAAAGTGCAATACCAAGCGACGAAGCGCTTGAAGTACGGACGTGGTACGCGGATCTTTGCAGGTGATGCTGGATTCGTTTATAATCCCTTTCTAGTCCTGGGCTCGTTTTCCAACTTTGCGGCACGTACTTCAATGAAACACTCCACTCTCCACACAATCAGCTCCACAAAGTCCAAAGGATCGACATACACTCGTTCAAGTGCATCCTCGCCACTCCAACTAGGCCGAGAGCTAATATACTCTGTTCCACCCAGCCCAACGGGCTCAGACAGCATCTCCATGGAACCAAGCAGCCTCAGAGTCGGTGTCATCATTCACCGAGAAGAAGATGGCTATTGCGTTCGTGCAAATAATTTACCTGCCTATCTGGAAGCCAACAGACATGTATGGTCCTCACATGCACACGAGTTTATATTGACTCACCGTGATCCATGCAGTTCATAAACGACGCATCCTATACCTTACCCCTTGACCCGCAGAATCGAGCCCTCATCGACGCAAAAGCATCGATTTCATCCGATTCGACGATCGGGGATTTCACAAAAGTCGACGAGAGAACGACGATCAAGAAATCTGTTATAGGGAAGCATTGCATCATCGGGAAAATGGTGAAGATCGTCGGCTGCGTGTTGCTTGACCACTGCTTGGTCTCAGATGGGTGAGCGCGAGGCGCAGCGCTTTTTGTTTGCGCTGCTGAACTTACTACAGGGCGAAACTCGAGGGCTGTATTCTTGGCAGGAATACAAGGGTTGGGACCAAGGCAGAATTGGTGCGGTGTGTCACACAGGGTGGATACGAAGTGAAAGAAAATGGTAAGCTTTCCTGAATCTCATGTCTTTGCCATTCTCATGTTTTCACCCACGCGTTGTTGCAGAAAGTGTCCGAAATGAGAAACTTGATGTATCTGATTGGGGAGCCGACGAGGATCCGGACGAGGAAGATGAAGGCTCGGAAGCGAGTAATGCTTCAGTCGAGTAGTACTCATATACTAGGAACAAGACATTATAGAGAAAGACGGAAGTTGATACAACCCATCTATCGTGTTCGCTGTGACGAATGCCCTGCCATCTGGTTACCGAGACCTTGTGCGAACCGGGAACCACGACCACGGGTTCCACCTATCATGGACTGCATTTAGCCAACCTGCGCAGACTGCATAAACGAATTCTTACCACGTAAACCACCTCTTGTTCTGTCTCCTCTGCCACGACGTTCTTGGGTCTGTTCTCCTCGTTTCTCGCCTTTTGTATCTCCTCTATCTCCCCATCCAGTGGCAGTTCCGAGTTTTATGTCCAATGCCTTTTCATTCTGTTCGACCATGTTGCTAACTTTTTCGGCGATAACCTGGGCGAGTTGTTGTGGACGAGTAAGTTCGATGCGGTGGAATACGACGACGCCAGTGGATGGGTCGAGGGATGCGGACAGTTCCTCATTCCAAATCATCTTTGAAATTATGGACGTCACCGTCCTCAGCGGTAACGAGAACGTCCGCGAAAGAAGAGAAAGTGAGAGGGTAGTGTATAGCGGCGCGTATGTGAACAAATATGTCCGAAGACCTTGCTCTTGAATGCGCCTAAACACGTTTGTGAGATAGTCTCTTCCACTGGGTGTCGTCGTGAAGACTCACTTGGCCAGCATCTCCTTCACCGACGCAGACTCTGGCATGAGGCTCCAGATCTTGATGCTCTGAATGAGATCGCGACATTTCTCCCATTCGCCATCTTGCAGTGCCTTGCTTGCCTGCATTATATGATCGCGAGTGCTCTCAGGCGGACCAGTGAAAATTTGGCGGTCCGCGAAGTCCAACAGACGACGGAAAGGTTTTGAAATCACCTTCCTCTTTTGTTCATCCGAGTCAATAGAAGCGAGCAAAGGAATTTCTACAAGCATGCTTGACACAAGGAAGGCAGCTTCCAAGAGTTCCGTGTTAATGTGTATGTGGAATGGAAGTTGCCTCGCTCGCTCGGCTCGTTCTTGTTCAGGAGTGAGTTGTGTCTGGAATCGCTGCTGGTGGACACCCTGGGCTAAAAGTTCCTTGACACGCTGGGTTGCGAAGATGTCCTGTAACATCGCTTGTGATTCCCTGATCAAGCCACAGCGGAAGGCACACAGGCCAAGTTGAACAACAGTGCGGTTGTAGAGTATTTGTGTGGCCACATCAGCAGAGTGAATGGACTCTTGAAGGTGTGACATCAGCATCATGTCACGAGCGGTATAGAAATCGTTATGAAGAGCGTGATGGTAGATGTGGCTCAGTATAGCCCTGGTGCGCAGCAAGGAGTTATCGGCTTTGTAAAGGTGGACACAAAGAGCGTGGATTAGGCTCGATGTCGTCGAGGAAGAAGCTAACGAAACGTTAGGAGAGACCTCCGAACTGGCGAGACAGGACTCGAGGGCGCTGACGACCGCGTCTGGCTTGAAGAGGAATGAGTAAAATGGGTGATCATTCAAGTTTCTGTATCGTACCTTTGAATAGATGTGCTCGAGGCGTCGCATGATCACTCGTGCAAGTGGTTCTGGCTGTAGAGAACTCTCGTAGAACGCTTGTGCACGACATATTGTCCGGTAAAGTACTTTCTCATCCTTCAAACGATCCACGTATTCCGTGCCGTGAGGATCGATGTTTTGCAGACTCTTGGTAAACTCGTCGTCGAGACGATCCACGAAGCTGATGATGCTACCCCTGATACGAACGATGCCATCGGCTTCCGTGTCAGGGGAGCGTTCCAGGAGTTCGTCGTAATCTTCCGTGATCTCTTGTATCAAGTATGTTGCATCTGCGGCGACGATTGAAATGAGCTTATCGACTTCGCGCTCAGCCGATAGCCATAGATCTATGGGCATATAGGACGCCACCGACGAGTTGTAATCAAACCGTGAAGAGACCAGGGCCAAAAGAACGCGGATGCGCTGATAGGTTGTAACAGCGACCTCGAGTAGTTTCTCCAGAATACGCATTTGCTCGCCCCGATCTGTGTTCTAAAGCGCTCATCCATCAGCTTCAATCTGAACGGTAATCAGACCCCGCAAACCTTCTTGCCCCTGGCTTCTTGTACGATCTTGAGAGTCTTGAAGATAGCGTCTGCGGTGAATTGCATGGCTTTGCCACCTTTTCCAACCGTGGTGAAGTTATCATCCTCCGCAGATTGTTCCTCCTCGCGATCACTTTCAACAATTTTCTTCGGCTTCTTCGCCGCCTTTGCAGCCGCAGCTTCCGCAGGGTGACTGTGGAGATTGTGTTCGCGTTCAAAGGCCTCCGGGTCCTGCAAAACGTTGAAGGAAGGACGACGGAATGGAATGCATTTCTTACGGCTTGATAGTGAGACATCTCTTTTTCGTGCTCTTTCGTCGATTTCCTGACCCTTTGCTTCATCGAGTTCAATGCACGCGCGTTCACGGCATTCATCTTCTTCTTCGCTTCCTTTTCCTTGGCCAAAGCAGCATTCAAGGAATCATCTAGGCTCAAAAGCGTTTTGAGGAAAAATGGGGGAATGGGTTCGGCAGCGTTGCTTTGGCGTTGCACCAGACGCAACAGCTTCTCGAATTCTTTATATTCGGGTCAGTGATACACATAGGAACGTGATGGATGAGCGAACCTGCTGATATGGAGACCCAGTCGTTGATTTTGAGAGCATTATCCATCACTTTACCGGTCGCCTCGATCTCCTCGAGGCGCTTGTCCTTGGAACTTTTGACAACACGCTTCACGTCTTCATCGTCTTCACTCTCATCGTCGTCAGAATCATTCCGTAGAAATTTTCCCTTTTTCTTTCCGGGCTCGGCGTCGCTGTCTTCTTCAGATTCTGAATCCGTTTCGGAACTACTGGAGTCGCTACCAGCTGTTCGAAGGAACCGAGACATGCCCGTTGGCTTCGCTGCAGGTTTTTTGGGTGCCTCTTCATCGCCGCTGGTAAGGAGTTCCTCGTCGGATTCCTCTGTGTCAGAGTCAGAGTCGTCGGCTTGTCTGAAGAAGCGGGACATGATTGCGCAATTGTGAGATCGTTATCTCGAAATTTTGCGCTCTGCGTGAGAAGTTAGAAAACAGTGATGTTACGTAATGTAGTATATAGTACTGTGTAGTATCCAGGAATGTGGTTAAAGGGAAACATATCCAACAGGCTCTAGAAGTCATACACTACTTCCACTAAACACAACGTAGTAAATCAGAAAACATCCAGTGAATGAGGACAATCAGAGGCGATGTGACCGTAGCCTTCACAATCTACACAATACAGTGTTGAGCTCGGTTTAGCGCGTGTCACCAGTGGTGCAGGTGCATCCTCTTTGAGAAGATCGCATGTGAAGATATCGTGGCCTGGTCGCTCGCAAATCTCACATACGTCCTCACGAGAGGCGGAGTGCAGGTCATCGTCGCTGCTCATCACAGTTGACGTGCTCGACACCCGACGCAGTCCCAAGTCAGCTGGGTCCGTGCCATCCCTGGACGATTGCTTGGATCGGGAAAGTTTCTCTTTCAGTCGCTCGACCTCCTGTTCGAGCTCATCCTATGGACTAGCATGAGTATCATCAGCTAATGATTTTGGAAAATCGACACACCTCGCGGTAGATCTGTGGTACCAAAGTTAGTCATAGTTCAAACGCAACAATGGTCCTGAAATCACCTTTGATTCGATGAGCGTCTCGAGCTCGCTAATTTCCTTGTTAAGCTGCACATTTGTTAGACTTTGTCGACGTGACGGCAATACCATACTAACGTCAAGCGTTGTTCGAGCCGTCTTCATCTCTGCCTCCGAAAGTCGTTTTCTGAGCTGCTCGAGCTCACTCTACGATGTATGATGAGATCACCGGTAATTGCAATGGGGTCAGAACATACTTCATACTTCGTCTGAAGGTTCACAGGGAGAACCGAAGGGTGATCGTCAGCATCAAGGGCAGCCTCTTGTTTCAAGAGGCCTTGTTCAACATTGTCTTCAAGGATCGTGAGCTCCTGTGGTAAATTTGATTTAAAATATACATGGGAGGGTGTCACCAGCTGGAACATGCCTGTCGGAGTTGATCGGTTTCAGATATCAGGAGCATGTTCTCGGCTTCCAACAATTTGTTCCGCTGAGAGACAGCCACCGTCTCTTTCTGCAGTTCTTGAACAATATGCCTGCGAATCTAAAATTCAGTACGCGCGGCAGCCTGTTCTTAAGCATCGTACTTCAGCCCCTTGATCTCCTCTGATTCATACTTGGACGGTGACTTGGTGGGTTCATGTATACTGTTCATTGGCACCTCGCGATTTAGTTTCTTACGAAGGGAGTCCAGTTCTGCCGATCGCTCGTCCAAAGCCATGCGTAACGACTGAACTTCGGCTTGTTCATCCTCGAACATTGAGCGCCAGCGTGCATCCTGTCGCAGGGAATAAGCTGAAATCAGCTTGAAATGGTTTTCACCTACTTCTGCGTCGTTCGTCTTCGCGTTAGACTGCGATGCTGACCGTGAGAGCTCGAGCTCGTCTTTCAGGTCACGGATCTCATCCATTAATCGAGCACGCTCCATGGCAACTTGACCGGTGACTTCAGCAACTTTTAAGGTTACATTCTCAGCACTGATATCAGCTGTCTTGAGAGAGGTCAGCAGAAAATCAAGGACAAGGGAAGTGACATACTGCGGCGTCCGTGCGTAGAATCTCGATTTCGGCTCTTGCATTCTCAAGGGCAAGCGTACTCTCTCTAAGCGCCTCTTCTACTTCCTCGATGCGACTCTTGGTCAATGCTTCAGCCTTTGCAACCTGTTCTACCGCTTTGCGACCTTCAGATAACTCATTTCGCATAGATTCCTCCTTATCCTTGAAGCGCTTGATTCTTTCTCTCGTAGCTATCTCCTCTTTTTCTGCTGCTGCTCGGGCATCCTCGAGAGTATCTTCCATCAGCGAGAGCTTTCTCTGAATGTGTTGAACTTGTTCTCGAAGCGTTTCATTGTCGATCTCAAGAGCCGAGGTAGCCCGCTGCGCCGCAAAGCCAGGTGAAGGTGGGGTTGCTGCTTTTCTCAGCTGCTCCTCAAGCGCGATGATCCTATCTTCCATTTCATATCGCCTCGAGTCCGCTGCGCTGAGCCGTTCCTCGTAAAGTGCAATAGTTTCCTGACAACAAGAGACGTCAGAGACGAAAATCAGCAATGCAAATACTCTCACTTGTCCTGCTTGACGAAGTTCGTCAATCTGCAACCCCAACTCTTTACGCTCTCCATCTAGCTCGGTTGAGATTTTTTCTAGCCGTGACTCCAAAAGGCCGATTTCCGCGTTCTTGGTCTTCAAAAGCGTATTACTTTCGTGTTCTGCACCCTCTTTGGCTTCAATAGCCTCTTTGAGATTTCGGATGAACGTTTCACTGGTGTCGAGTTTAGCCTGCACCTCATTCATACGTGCTTCGCCCGCTTTAGCGCGTTCCAACTCTGCAGTAATCTGTGCATTCGAGCGCTCGAGAGATTCCACTTTCGAGTCCTTCTCACTCAACCTCCGCTCTATTGCACGTAACTCTTTCTCTGTCTCTGCAACAGTGGCGAGGGCGGAGTCGCGATCCCGCTCCAAGGTATGATGGCGCTCAAGATCTGAGCGAAGCGATAAAACCGACTCTTGCAAAGAAGTATTTTCCCTCTGCAGTGTTTCCAGGCGGGAATTGAGAGCAGATAACTTGGCTTCGTGAGCATCGATCGCGCCAGCATCGGCAATAGTAGACTGGATAATGGAGGGTGACGAGACAGGACGAACGTCCACCGGCTCGGGAACTGTTGAGTTGCCTAGTAGGTGGCTGATTTTGTCTTGCAGAGCCTGACTGGAAGCGGTAAGATTGAGGGAGGAAGAGGGACGGTATTCTTTGTCATCATGCGCAGGTTCGTCATTGAGGGAGTAAGATGGACTACTAAGGGATGTTGATCGCACCGGTGATGCGGGTGGAGGCATCGCGACCGCACTGGGCACCCTGGGCCTAGGGGTGTTGAGGGAACTTCTGGGCCTTGTCCCAGGCACGAGGGAACTGTTCAGGGAATTGAAAACCTTGGTTGTACCAATTTTTGGAGTAGTAAACGGCGAATCGGATGATCGTGCACTGGCAGAAGCGCGAGACGGAGAAGCGGATGTATTGAGGAAATACTCGTTTCGACTGGGGCTTGAGCGCGAATTCAATTGCTTGGCTGTCAAACCAATGTATTTGGAGGCTCGCGATCCCGAAGTAATCTGCGCCTCTAAGGCTGGCAGGGGTTGGGGCTGAGACTTTCCGAGACCGGGGATAGGCTTGGACTTGCGGGCAGCTGGAGTGGTACCTGGTGTTACGCGACCGGACATTCGCAGTGGATTTGTCCTTGAGTCATGTGGGGTGATTCTTCCGTATGAAGCAGAGGGTGTCATGCGCCCGGCACTGATGGAGTATGGGGTCGATGGGGTCACTCGTCCAGAGATCGAGGGTGTCACACGATCCCCGCGAGACGACGCGACAGACAGGGGGCGACAATTTGGACCTACTGTAGGAGGAGAGAGTTTGGTAGCTGCGACAAACACGCCACAGTTATGTGAACATGCGAAATATCGTGTTCTGCATGGCAGCGTCAGCGAATAAAAGGATGAAGGATAAACAAAGTCGCAATTGAAACGCAGTAGGATCGCGTTCGTTTGTGAGATGCCATTAGACTCACCCGTTAACAGACCCATCATTCTTGCCCTTTCCGGCAAAGCCCCCACTGAGCTCTACACCAGCCCAGAGGCCGGGCTTGCCGTTAATCTCTCCAATGTACCGCAGGGTGCCCTCATAGCCAAGGGACTCGATCCTGACGTTATCACCGACGTCGAATGTTTTGCCAGCACGGCTTATGCTGCGGGGGAAAGCATCAGACAGGCGGCTCGAAGGACGCGCAGTTGGAGTTTTTGCACGCGTCGGGGGTGCGGAGGTGACGGAGGAGGGACGACTGGCTACGGAACGCCTGCCGGATTGAAGGGCGGAGAAAGAAGATTTGGGAGAAGATGAAGACGAGGAGGGATTGTAGGCGAGGCTGGCGCGGTGCTGTGCAGGATCGTTGGCCCTGATGGCTTCTACGAACGCGCGGGAAGCGAAGTCGTCGGTGTCGGGCAGGGGCTGTACAGTGACGGTGGAGGCGGAACGAAATCTGCCGCCCGGTGTGGGTATTGCGCTCGACTTCCCAGGCGTCGGGATGGCCGACGTTCTTGTTTTACCCGGAGTAGCGGCCATCATGAGATGGAAAGATGCGTGTCGGTGATTTTAATAAAATTCGCATTTACTTCGTTCACACCATCCCCGCATGGAAAATGCACGGAAACATGCTCGTTCATCACGTGACAAAATACATAAAGGTGACCTAACCGCGCTTCTTCGACACACCGACGGTCTTCCCGCGACGTCCTGGCGCACCGTTAGCGTATTGATTCAAGAGCGTCTAACCGCGACTTACCAGTGGTTTTTGTGTGCTGTCCACGCACTCTCAGTCCCCAGAAATGTCTTAGACCACGATGTGCCCGAATCTTTTTCAGTCGCTCCAGATCGTCACGCAGCTTCGAGTCCACGCCGTTCGACAGGATCTGGTAGTCTTTGCCGTCGACAATGTCCTTCTGTCTGTTCAAGAACCACGTCGGAATCTTGAATTGCGTTGGGTTTTGGATGATGGTCACGATGCGCTCGAGCTCATCTGAATTGAGCTCCCCAGCACTGCAGGGAGCTCAGCATCCCCAGATAATCGTCCGCAACACAACTCACCGCTTGTTCAGATCCACATCGGCCTTTTTGCACACGATATTTGAATAACGACGACCAACACCCTTGATTTCTGTCAGGGCGTACATAATCTTGCGTTTGCCATCGACGTTGGTATTCAGTAGACGCAGAATGTGCTTGAGAGCCTCATTGATATAGTTCGGACGCCTAGAGAATGGATGCGCACCTGGAATTGTTGGTGGGCTTCGGGCACGACCAGAGACATGGTGCAAGTGTCTACGCATTGCAGAGGTCATCAGTTTCACATCCAAGCACACATCATGCATCCACCGCAAATGTTAGTCCCCGTCATGCTGTGGCCCTTGCTGGTGCCAAACTGCTACCCAGGACCATTTCTGTCGCGCGGAAACAGCCTCACCTTGATAGAATCGGTCTTGGGGATGTCGTCAACGTCGTCCGTGGATCACTGCACACTCGTTTACGCCGATCGGAGTTTCAATTACCTGGCCAATGCCGAATTCTCGGTCACGTGATCAGCCATCGTGACCTCGGCTTCATGTCGAACAAGCATCTTTGCGACTCTGGCGCTCCTTCGCTTCTTGGCTTCACTTTGGTACTTAGATAACCGGACCTTTGGCAGTACCATCTAGTATTAGCAAACAGTTTAGCATGTATGGGGTCACGCTGAGAGGATAATAATCATATTCAATGTAGAAATACGGATAGACCTGGCCTGGTGGAACATGGACACATACTTACTTTCTCAGCGGTAGAGAATGCACCGTATATACGAATCACGGATACCCGGGATAGCGAGGTAAGTATCGTCGAGTGACAGTATTAATATTGGTTCAATGGTTGTTGCTCATTCGTAACAAGTGTGTCACAGCCACATACCCCCGGATCGAGTCCGAATTTCGAGTCATTTGATGTCTTATCTTCGATTAACCCGATCAATAATAAGGCCCTTTCTTTCAAGATCGTCGACTATGGACACCGCACCGTCGAAAAACGCAACGAAGAAGGAAGCAAAGCGGATTGAAAAAGAGGCCAAGCTTGCAGCGAAGCTCAAGCAGACCGCGGTGGGCGAGAAGAAGGCCAAGGGCGAAAAAGAGAAAAAGGCGGAGGAGCCCGCGTTCGTGAACACGACGCCAAAGGGCGAGAAGAAAGGTCCGTCCTGTCTCATTGTGCTGACCACCGACTCGCGCGCGTGCTCATGCGCACACAGACATGTCCCAGCCGATGGCGGCGGCGTACAATCCGCAGGCTGTCGAAGCTGCGTGGTACGACTGGTGGGAAGCCCAGGGCTTCTTCAAGCCCCAGACCGCCCTGGACGGCGCTCACAAACCAGAAGGCAGCTTCGTCATCCCATTCCCCCCACCCAACGTCACTGGCAGTTTGCACATCGGTCACGCGCTCACCGTCGCTATCCAGGACGGGTTGATACGTTGGCCAGTCCCTTGTTCTTTCTTCTTTGGGTGGTGTCATACTTACCGACGAGTTGGACAGGAATCGGATGTTAGGAAGGACGACGCTGTTCGTTCCGGGGTTCGATCATGCGGGTATATCCACGCAATCTGTTGTGGAGCGTCGGTTGTTCAAGCAGGAGGGCAAGACGCGTCACGATCTCGGCAGAGAGGCATTTTTGGACACGGTCATGGACTGGAAGAACGAGTAGGTGTTTCGTTTGGTCTTGAGCCGGTGATTCCAGTGCTCAATGTCTTGCAGCTACCAGTCGCGCATTACGAATCAGCTTCGACGGCTCGGAGGAAGCTTTGATTGGGATCGCGTCGCGTTCACGATGAACCCAGTAAGCGGGCGATTGTCGCTGCTAACACTCTTTTCTTATTTGCATCTCAGACGCTCTCGAAAGCTGTCATTGAAAACTTCTGTCGGTTGCACGAGGGGGGGATTTTGTATCGCGACAATCGCTTGGTGAACTGGTGTGTGAAGCTGAATACCACGCTATCCAACTTGGAGGTACAGCGTTCGCGACGGTGTTTGTCTTACGTTTTCGCTCAAACTTCCTTTAGGTGGATCAGAAACAACTAGAGGGCAGGACTCTGCTCAACATCCCAGGCTATGACCCCAAGGAGAAATTCGAGTTTGGCGTTATTACATCGTTTGCGTACCCTATCGAGGGCTCTGGTGAGTCGTTGGTTCGTAGTAGGATTTCCGTTCTCATGCGCACGGTCCTGTAGACGAAGTGATTATTGTCGCAACCACACGTCCGGAGACCATGTTGGGCGATTCCGCCATTGCTGTGCATCCACAGGATGATCGTTACAAGGTGTGGTCCATCCCGTCCCTAATCACGTTCCGTCTGACCTTACTTCGCTCGTTCCGTTCACAGCACCTCCACGGCAAGTTTGCAAACCATCCGTTCGTGGACAGGCGTTTGCCGATCGTGGCGGACGAGATGGTCGACAAGGAATTCGGGACGGGCGCGGTAAAAATTACGCCTGCGCACGATCCCAACGATTACGAAGTTGGAAAGCGCCATAACCTGGATTATATCAGCATTCTGAACGACGATGGAACCTTGAACGCGAATGCGGGGGAGAAGTTCAATGTGAGCGCGGTGGATTGCATCAACCAGTGTGGGGCTGACGTGTTCGACAGGGCATGAAACGGTTCCATGCTAGAAGAGCGGTCATCAAGGCGCTCACGGAGGCTGGGTTGTTCATCGAGGCAAAGGATAACCCAATGCAAATCCCCATTTGCAGGCGAGTGTTTTTGAGTTTGGGATATGCGCGCCTCATCATGCCGAATACAGTAAATCCGGTGATATCATAGAACCCGTTTTGAAGCCCCAGTGGTGGGTGAAATGCAAGCCGTTGGCTGAGGAAGCGATCAAAGTATCGTAGGATCTACTTTTGAACGGCATGATTTCTAACCCGCGTCTTAGCGAACTCGTGCTGGGGAGCTCAAGATCACACCAGCTCAATCAGAAGCAGACTGGTACAGGTGGTTAGACAATATTCAGGATTGGTGTATCTCGCGTCAATTGTGGTGGGGCCACCGTTGTCCTGCGTATTTCGTATGCATAGAGGGCGAGGAAAACGACGTGCGTTTGCAATGGTACTCGGGCACGACATGCCTATTGACCAATACGTCATTTTCAGTCAAAAGACGGCAAGAACTGGGTGGTGGGTCGGACTCTCGAGGAAGCCACCGAACGTGCCAAGGTTCTGGCAGCGGGCAAGAAATTTGTCCTCGAGCAAGACGAGGATGTGCTCGATACGTGGTTTTCCTCTGCCTTGTGGCCATTCTCGATCATGGGTTGGCCTGACAAGGCAAGTAATCACGTTCTCCACGTGATGTCTCTGATCTTTTCCGCAGACATCCGATTTTGAACAATATTACCCTTCGAGTTTGTTAGAGACGGGCTGGGACATTCTGTTCTTCTGGGTTGCTCGCATGGTGATGCTGGGCATCTATCACACAGGCAAGGTTCCGTTTGACGAGGTGCTCTGCCATGCTATGATCCGCGACGCTCACGGACGCAAGATGAGCAAGAGTCTGGGCAACGTGATCGATCCTCTGGACGTCATCCATGGGCTAGCGCTTGACGATCTGCACCAAAAACTGTATGAGGGTAACTTGGACGAAAAGGAGATCGCGAAGGCCATCGCGGGGCAGAAGAAGGACTTTCCCAAGGGTATTCCCGAGTGTGGGACGGACGGCCTTCGGTTTGCGTTGTGTGCTTACTCGGGCGGGGGTACGTCCGCTGGCGTTGTTGGTATGAGACGTTGCTGATCTATGTGTGAACGTAGGCCGTGATATCAACCTCGAGATTCTTCGCGTGGAAGGGTATAGAAAGTTCTGCAACAAGGTGTTTAATGCGACCAAGTTTGCAATGCTCAAGTTTGAATCCGATTTCGTTCCTCTCGACGTGGCCAAGGTAGTCCATCAATTTCTCGATTTGATCTAATTGCTCACGAAGAACCTAGCCCACTGGTGATGAGACTCTTGTCGAGCAGTGGATTCTCCACAAGCTCAACTTTGCAGCCGGCGAGACCAACAAACACCTCGAAGTGCGGAATTTCATGGCTGCCACTACGGTGGTGTATAACTTTTGGCTGTACGAACTGTGTGACGTATATATCGTACGTATATCCTCTCTGCATACCCGAACTCGTCGTTCATCGTTACTGCAGGAGGCAATGAAACCCATGACGGATCCTTCTGCCGATCCCAAGGTGCGCACGTCGGCACAGCAGACGCTGCACACCTGCCTCGATTACGGTCTTCGGCTCCTACATCCATTCATGCCGTTCGTCACCGAAGAACTATGGCAACGCCTGCCTAGGCGATCGACAGATCTGGCTTCCATCATGATATCCCGATACCCCACTTCTGTGAGGCGTTTCGTTTAACTTGCTGAACGTAGGACAGATCTCATCGCCGGATTCGTCAACAGGACGCGGGATTCCAGTTTGCGAACGCGGAAGAAAAGTTTGATCTCGTTTTCGCGACCGTGCGGACGGGACGTTCCCTGGCGGCGTCATACAACTTGCAGTCAAACATACAACGTGCGTCGATGCTCGCAGCGTGGTTGTTGGGGCTCACGATTTTTTTTGCCTAGTGTATATCCAAGCCCAGACCCCCGAGGAGAAGGCGTTGCTCAAGTCGCAAGCGCCTACGATCAGTGCTCTAACCAAGGGATGCACGAAGGTGGAGGTCGTTGGCGGGTCATCGTCATCTCAATCTTCTCAAATACCTGCTGGTTGCGGCTCGGCAGTCGTCTCGTCGAGCGTGGTGGTGTATCTCCAGGTGCAGGTACATGTGTCTTTTTGCTTGCCCAGGGTCGTTGCTTAACTGAAATTTTCAGGGTTTGGTGGACTTAGCAGCCGAGGTGGCCAAGTGCGACAAGAAGATCGATTTGGCGTGTTTGAATTTCGAGAAGCTGTACAAGGTGATGTCGCAGCAGGATTATCAAACGACGGTGCCTGAAGCCGTTCAGTTGGGGAACGAGGAGAAGGTGAGCTTTGAGTGCCGAACAAATTCAACGGTTTTAGAGCTTATTGTTTTTGGTGCGTAGCGAAAGACGTTGGAGGTGGAGCTTTCGGCGTTGCAAGAGTCGAGGGAGATGTTTGCCAAGTTGCAGTAGAAGTCGATCGTGTATTACAAGTGATTCAAATGCTCATGGCCCTATGATTCGCAAAAAAAGTTGAGGGCAGCCGTTCTAGCCTATGGTTCTGCGCACGGCGATCAACTTGGGGGATTGTTAGGTTTATTCGGACAACGAGGTCATTCGTCTCTTGTATATGGACGAACACGTGGTAGAAAACTCCCGATTCAGAGCGAGCATTCTTGGGCATCGTCGACGGGTTGCAGACAGGGACGGTGTTTTTTCGGATAGGTGACGTCCTCTCTGACGACGATATGGGGGTTGTAGGGTGCGATCGAGAGGTGCGATTTCGTAGATCCTGCGCTGGCCTGGACGGGCGTTTGACAAGAACAGCGGCACTGTGCGCAGTCAATCTCAGCAAATTCGGTGCGTGGCCGTCCAAGATTCGCAATCCGTTTTATTTACATGGCGCTCGTTAATTTGCGCGGGCCAAGACACAGTGAAGATCAAAACGGCGGGACAAGGAGCGGGCTTGTATCGATAACATATTCACTTTAAGGGAGATGCTCAAGATTCGGTGCGACTAAGGTTTGGATTCATTGGGTACGGTGTAAAAAGTGATGGTAGAAGAAAGGGGTTTCTATTAACATATTACATAATTCCCCATTTGTCTACGCGCCAACGGAGTTTCAATTTCCTGGATCTCGGTCACGTGGTCACGTGGTCATGTGTCGTCCGAGACGCGCCAACAACAGTTGGATTTCAAGCTACATGAGATTCAACGTCCATCCCTCAATATTCTTGCATCTCTTAACTCAATGCCAATAACGACGGTGAGCACGGTTCATATCCTTCTAAAACCACTCTTTTGACGTCTCTTTATCAGTGTGGTTCTCTAGAGACCCTTAGAACCGAGATCGACGCAGCGCGCAAGAAAGTCGTCCTCGATGAAACCGAAGACACTTGGGACACAATTACGAAGGGGGTCATCCACTTAACTCACCTCTGCAATAGCGGAGGATGTGATTTCCCTTCTGAAATGGTAGCTGGCATTCGTTTAATGTCCAGACCATTAAACAGTGCTTTGAACTCTGAGCGCAGTAGGCTGTCAGGCGCTGCAGTCGAGCTTCTCACTGCATTATCCACCGGACTGGGCCCTTCATTCGAGCAGTTGGTGTCTCAATTCTTTCCAACGTTGCTGGCCCTGTGCGGTCGCACGAACAAGGTTTTCACGTCGCGTGCTAAGGCGTGCATCCTTTCTATCGTTCAGCAAACCCGCCTCCCATCTCTCTTGCCATATATTGGCGAACTTGCCAATCACAAGTCGGTCTTTCTTCGTTTAACGGCTGCGGAAACCATTTTGGCTTGTCTTAACTGTTTCAATCCTCCGGACCTCGAAAAAGAGACTAGGGCTCGCACTGTGGAGGATTTTATCAAATCGACAGCGTGCGATGCCAGTGCGGATGTCCGAAAGACGAGCAAGGAGATTTTCAAAGCTTACAAATTGTTGCTGCCTGCAAGGGTAGATAAGTAGGTTGATGAAGTTCGGTTGTGAAGCGTAACTAACTCATCCTCTAGCTTTGTTGCTGCGCTCACCCCGGTCGTGAAGAAATACCTCGATATCCAAACTGGTCCGTCGGGAATCCATGCCGCTTCCTCTAATGCCGGGCAGAAGCAGACTAGCCGACCTTCCAGTCGCGCGAACAACGCAGTGACGGAAGCGGGACGACGACCTGCAACCTCGACACTTTTGAAACCTTCTGCTCGTCCAGCCATAGACGATCCTCCTCACAACACACGTCAACGCCCAGTCACCCACGCTCCCCCAACTACAGCTGACATCCGCGCCCCCCGTCAGAGGACCGTCTCTCAAATGCAGCGCGACCCTCCTCAGTCTCGTAACTTACAGATCAATGCTCAACCTACCGGCGCTGCCCAACGTTGTGTCATACCGATATCCGCTCCTGCTCATCAAGCTATGCGGCATCCTCTGCCAAGTGCCTCTCGGGTCCCATCTGCTCGGAATGCATCGACGACCACCGGCCCTCAACGCCCTCCACCCATGCAAATCAAATTCAATCCTCCTGCTCGACTCAAAGCCACTGGGAGTGGTGCTAAAAGGGTGCCGCTTCCATCTGTACCCATGACCGGCAGCGCCGATGATCAGGCAGCCGCAAGTACAAAACCTGTAGATCGGGCTGGTAGTACTATCGATAAACCCCACTCAAAACTTCCTACTCGAAGTACGGAAGCAGTGGTATCTGGAACGTTGGCTGTCAGTCAGAAAGCTTCTGAAGGTGCTCGATCAGCTCCGAAATTCCCAGCCAAGGCAATCAGTGGACCAGCCCCAACGCGTCTAGCGCCAGGTCAACGTCCCCTGAAACCGTCAGGGAAAGGTGGATCAAATAATCCCACCAAGATAGCACCCCAGCAACGTCCAGTAGGGACTATGCAGAAACGCACACGACCTCTGGTTACGCCGGAGCCGAAGGAGACGTCACCAACTCTTATTCCTCTACCGCCCAGTCCATCGACACCTATAGCAACACCCCTACCGCCGTCGCCTGATTGCACGCCACATCCCGCTGATCCCGAAGCTCGGGACGATCCCGTCCTAACACCAGTGCCCGCGACTTCCGACCCCGTGGAAGGTCGGCTGCAAGCTTGTGAGGAGCGGAGAGACATGGGCAACCCCAGTACACCCATCACGACCCTTCTTTTTTCCATCCAGCGTGGTTTTCTTTTTACACCATCTTCCCCCCTCTCTCCGCCTCAGAATTATCTTCCAGCAACCCCTGGTGATTTGCCGGAGAGACAGGACATAGTGATAGCCAGTAACCTCGCTAAAGGTCCATCGGCGAGAGGTCCTTTTTGTATGCCACTCGAAGACAGCTCTGTTGTGGACGGCTTAGATAGACACGCACTCAAGGACCTCAATTAGTGACATTATCCTCCTTACATTTTTAATGCTACATTATCCATCGTGTCACAATTCAAATCTTAACGTAACAGACCGCGACGCGTCGGCGCGTCATCGTGTTGCGTGAGAAATAGCTTGCCGTTGGCAAACAACGAGCATCTTCGTCAATTCTTGTCTGGTCCACAAATTGCCAGGTTGTCGTGGCCAATACTAACGCGGCTGTGATTATCCTGGCTTGTCGATAACCCTATCCTTCTCCCCATCAATGGCCACTCTCCTCAACCGCCGTCCCCTGGGAACCCGCCAGCACCTCCAGCAACTAATCGGAAACTCGCCTCTAAAGTCTCGAACTCCTTCGACTTCTACCAAGCGACCGCGTTCCCCAGAACCTTCTGGAGATGTACTTGCCAGTCAGACTAATCCCAAGCGTGTCAGGGCGACTCATACAGACGCGAACGGTGGAACTCAACCGGACGAGGAGCGCAAGGACAAGGATCACAAGCGGCAGGCACGCGAAGCAGCAAAGAGCGAGTTCCGCGTCAAGTACACGCGAGCGTTTCCATCATGGGTGTTTTATTTCGATCTAGATCAACTAGATCCCGACACTGCAGCCTCAAGGAGCTCGCTGGCGTCCAGAGTTACCCAACTTGGTGCCGTATGTCTATACACCCTTTCTCTTCCCTTATTGATGATGATCGATTGCGCCTCAACTAGCGGGTCGAGGATTTTTTCTCAAACGAAATCACCCATTTGATTACCAATCAACCTGTTCCTGCAGAAGATACCCATTCAAACAAGGAGAATGCTCGTAAACTGCGTGGGGCGGGCTCGCGTACTCCTCTACTACTTAAGAGTCCAATAAAGCTCAGAGGACGGTGAGACCTACTCTCGTAGTACAGTTACGTTTTGCTGACATTCCCACCCAGTGTCGCGGAGGATAGTAAAACACAGAACTTTAATCTCGTGGAGAAGGCCCAAGCATTTGACATGAAGATATGGAATACCGTCAAGCTAGATAGCATCCTGGAGCGATGCGATCTACCTGCGCCAGTCACTACCAAGCACCCACCAGACACCCAGCCAACTTCCACGGTCACCAACAATCAACGCAATCTCACTCGCCTGCTTGCTTCAGAACGTCTACATGGAACCACAGAACGCGATCCGACTCAGAAACGTCACGATTTCCGATACTTCTCGAAAAATAGCTACTTTGTCTTGGTGGAAGACATGAGACAGGAATTGGCAACTATACATACTCTCGAGTATCCCATCCACAAAGGTCGCGATGGAAAGGAGCGTGGCGCTTGGCCTATTCTCCATTGCCACCCTCATTCTCGAGGTCCATTCGTCGAATTCGATGAGAGGGAACGGCGCCGCTGGGAAAAGACTCGACGGGGCGAAGAAGATAAGGAGATCGAGAGACGACAACGGGCAGCTACCGAACTCCGACGAAAGAAGCAAGCTCAAGCTCAACTCCTCGCTCGCAAAACGGGTGACCTTCGACGCTCTGTGTCAATGAATAATCTACATCGCCAGTTCGCGAATGCTGGGGCGGAGGAGTTTGTTGATTTGGACGCAGATTTTCCAGACACCCAGGCCTCAGCCAATGCATCTGGCTACCTAGCATCGACGAGCGCGTATATCGCCGCCTCGGGTAACAGTGTTGGAATCACTTCTACAACGGGCACCACCTCCGCTGGTGGCGGAGCTCTGCGAGCTCTTGATCTACCAGCGAACCTGCGCGGGCGAATCCAACAGCAAGTTGTCACCTCCCGCAGAGTGTCTGCTTTGGCTACTGGAAAGGTCAACTCGAATCGACAGCCAAATGCCATGGGACCACCGGACAGCATTCCTGATCATCCCAAGGCGTTACTTAGAAAAAGTCGCAGTACAAATACTCTAAGATTACCTAAGCGCGACGAGGGCTGTAAACCTGGTTATTGTGAAAGCTGCAGGGTGAAATTCGAGGATTTCGAATACGTAAGTTTTTTCTTTGTGAGCACATCAGGTTCAAGCTGATGTCCTGCAGCACATTCGAGACCGTCGCCATCGCAAGTTTGCCAAGGACGACTCCAATTATCTTCAGTTGGACTTTGTTCTCAACCGTGTTCAACGCCGTACTCTGGAACAATACAAAGAACAAGAGTCTCAACATTCGACTAAAAGTGAGCAGCAGACGGATTCCGAGGATGATCTGGACTATCCAATGTGTTCTTCGCCTCCACTCGCTCTCAAAGGAGACGAAGATGATGACCCGTGGGGTAGTAGTGACATGGATGCCGATGAAGACGCTGTTCTGGACGTCTGAAGAAGCAATTTAAGCCTTGTATGGTGTACGACTTGTTGGTTTGGTTTCTTTATTTGACCCATCAATTGTACCTTGAGACCAATTACAGGAATGATGTGCCCATGAGCACGACGTCACGACATACATGGTTATTTGTCCTATTAGATGCCATCGAATGATAGTCACGATTAAAATGGTAGCAATAACAATAAGTAGGCACCTCTGGCAAAAATGCCTTCAATGATCGGAAATCAGCCCATAGTGGGAGCTGATCGATGTAATATTGTAGCTGCAACGTCGACACGCGGCTTCGGGTTGTCTTGGCGCGCAATTCAATAGCAGCTTCACGCGCTCACGTTATGTCTGGGCCATCGTCGCACTGCTTGCTTTTTACCTGTTGCAACGCCCGATCAATTGAATAGTACTGAACACACGTGAATCACATTAGGGGCCCGGGGATCCAGCCTCTTGGTCTTGAATCATATGAACATTCATCGATCATCTGGCATACCATGCAGGGCCCGAGTGACTCGGCGTGTTCGAGTCGGCCGATCTGGATTTTTAAATATTTTTCTGCATTACCCCAGAACAACCCCGGAAACGCATGAACGAGGCGTCTCGATAGTGATAACAATAAAGCACACGTGATTTCATACCAAGACACGCTGTATCATTACGGAGTTGCATTGAAGAGCATAAGTGAAGCTCTGAGACGTCAATATTGCTCTAGTATTCAAAGTACTTCGTTGACGACCTGTCTTGAATGGACGCAGTCAACAACATTGCAGACAACTCAAGGTAGAGACGGATGGATCTATGGATAAAAGGTATATTGCGAACGGCAGAATCTTCTCAACGAAGATATCAAATGGCGGCGGGCGCATGGGCACAGGGTTCTTGAAACATTCATGCCAGTGGCGAACCCGTCAATTTAAACCGTTCGAACATTCTGCATCCGCACAGATATAATTTCCGAATTGAGATGCAAGTTGCTGATATGGCAGCGCTGGATTGCCACGTCCGTTTGTCATGGGGATCTGAGACGGACTTGATTCGTTGCGTACAGTCACGGTATCATGTCGAGGAACCATTGGCAGGAGGCGTTTTACATAAGTAGCCGAAGAACGCAACACTGCCACCACGGACATGCAGCCTCAAGGACTCGGACCTAGACTACCATGCGCACGAACGATCATCAATTATCGACTGGCAGAAGAGTTTCATGTCTTGAGTCATTTTATGGAAGACTGATCAACATGTAACCTCTCCCAGATCCCAAGTAAGTCCGCCGTTGATGGACTCGGAGAAGCTTGCATAAAAACTACACATACCAAATTTGGCATATCCTTCTTGGTTGCCAAATTAAAACATGTAATAAAATGGACGTGTTATCGGAATCGGCATATTAACATTATATCCGTTTTGCCAAATTGATCACTATTTCCGCCCTTTAAATCCAACGACATGTGTAAAATATTGGGGATTCGGATAAGTATGGTTGAAACGGAGTGAGTAAATCCACCGAGAAAGGTCAGACTTACGATGTGACTCGGTCTATCGTCTCATAGCGACTCTGGAGGAGCATGTTGCGACGATATCCATTTTAATACTTTTTTTTTTCGCCATGCAAGCACGAGGACTGCAAACTTTGGTTGGTTCGGTCGAACACGACCGAGAGCAACGAAGTTGAATGATCAACTACTTTACCAAAATTGTGCTGTGACATGTAACGTCACGCCTGTAAGTAAGTTCGTCCAGCTTGCGGTGCAGGATCGCTTTACGCATCCGACCTCTTTGCGCTGTGCTGCCCCGCCGTTTATCTGCCGGCCCAGCCTGTGCACAGGACGCTTCTCACCTGATTTATTCAAATTGCCGAAAACCCGCTCCTCGCCATCCAGCGTCGCCTATTTACAGCAATAACCACTTCCCCCGTTCCAATCGTGCAATTATTCTTCGTTTCTAGTCCCAGCGCATACAAAACCATTCCGTAATATCAGTTGGGTTCACATTCGACGCAGTCCTGACATTTTCCACCTCCCTTTAGATCTTCCCTCGAACACCAATAATGTCTGACTCTCCAGACGAATTGGACTCCGCGGAGGAGCTGAACGACGATACTCAACTCACGATACGAATACCGAATCCAAAGGTGTATATGGCTCGTCAATCCCAGTGGAAAGGTCGACGGGGAAAACCACGCTGCGACCACTGTCGCATGAACAATCTGAAGGTGTGATCTTTGACCTGCTTTCCGATTTCCGTCGTGACCGTTGTCTAGTGCGACAGAGTGCTTCCGACATGTAACCACTGCTCCTGGGCTAATGGTAGGGAGTGCAGATACACCCCTTTGCCCACCCCAGCACATCGAGGTATTCCTCGCTGCGACAGGTGTCGCCTTCGAAATCTCAAGGTGAGATCCACAGACAAACCCAGATAAAGTCACATCCTGACAACCAAAATTGTAGTGTGATCGTAATCTTCCAGTCTGCAATCATTGTGCCGAAGATTCCAAGACCGAATGCAATTATACTCCCAAAAAGAGACACAAGGTTCCTTCCGACAGTGCCACTATCCGGGACAAACAGCCGACCCCTTACGGCGCCAAAACGGCCTCCTTTTTGGTTTCTGATATCCCCTCCAGCGAAGAGCCGGCCTCTCTCCCGTCTAATGGCCAAGGGGATAACAATGATGGACACAGCTTCTATGGGCAAAATGTGGCATCATCGTCGCAATTCCGCCGTGCCCGGGGGGTATCTGATGTTTCTCGAAGGGATGATTCGTCATCGCATAAACATACCAAGACGCCAGAGCCTAACGGGCGAAGGACAGCCCCAGGCTCGTCACTTCCTGCCTTGGCGCCTCGCCCATCGCTTCCAACCAACAAATTATCCTTTATATCGCATTCCTTCTCCACTGATCAAGGGATGATCGTGTCGAAACCTTCGGTCGAGTCCTGGGCGCACCCCTTGTTTGCACCCCTTCCCGACGCTATTATCCAGAAAATCAACAACTTGAATCCCGTCGAAATGCCCAGTAGGGCTCTTTATGAGGAAAATCTCGCACGCTTCTTGGATGGTTTACCGCCTGAATTGTTGGAGACAGCAGCTCTCACTCCGGAAGTGTATGCCGAAATCTGTCGCTCTTTGGCGGGAAGTGACGCAGAGAATCTCTCGGATCGTTTGAAGAAATGGATCGCTTTCCATCACGTTAGGCTAGGGTCGGAAAAGTACCACCTACTGTTAACTCCCCGAGACGCATTTTTCCAGCTGGCAGCCTCTGAGGAGGAAAAACTACGGAGGGATTACATTACTCACATCGATAACCATTCCACTCCCTCGTCGACCCTTTCTTCCCAATCCGATATTATCAACCATGAGCTAAATGGATTCGAGTGGACGAGGGCTTTCGAAAGGATACCTGTGCGCAACCAGATATATGACATACTGGTTTATGCGCATCGTACACATGGTTCATCCACATCCATGGTCTCGGAAACGCGGCGCATAGGCATGGTGAGCTATCATTCGCATTGCGATTCTAGAGATCAATATAGATTCATTTTTTCCCTGGGTGCCTAGGCCGCAATAACATGGCCAATGATCGAAACATTCGTCCAGATCTGCCCGTTATGCAGTCTGCGGAACAAGTATAATCCCCCGCATTCCGTCAAGGCTGACCGGGACGAGAGTAGGCGATAGATGAGGTATGAAAACTCTGTGTACGGTGGCCGGAGAGTACCACTAGGCGTCATGATCTAATCGTATTTGGGTGCACTCGGACGTTTGTCATAACATATCTCTCAGGGCTGTAACATTGGTAGTGATCAATACCACATATCTAAATCAGTCAGTCTACTCTGTGACGTCAGAATACGAATACCCAGGAACATAGACTGGGGGGAGCGAAACGGTAGTAAGTAGTCTACATAAATAAAATCTATAGGCGGTCAAGCAAGAATCAAAAACGCTGAACCAGGACGGTGACGTCGTCTATCCATTTATCATCCATCTCTAGAGTTAGGTTACGCGAAGCGAGGTCGGTGTCCTCGCCACCGATGGCGTCGCGCAGCAAGTCAAAAGCGAGATTCCTGCTCTTGTGTATCCCCTGCTCCTTCCGCTTTTTGAGGGAGTTGCCCACGATGCGAACCCATCTGTTCGCTACTTCGCTCTCCGAGAGCGTCGTACCGATGTTGTCGTAGAGGTCTAGGAGTCCGTCAGAACTCAATATGAGGAAAGCCTCTTGGCTATCCGCCGGGGTATCGAACACGCAATGGTGCACGTCCGGAATGCCCGACACGTATGGGGGAGTCAAAATACGACTTGCATACTCTCCCAGCACTGAAGGCGATATCCAATCGGGTACGTATTGCCCAAAGACTCGGTGCGTGTACACGGAAGGAACTTTCAACCATGTGTCTCCGATTGCTGTGCGAACGGGTGCAGGGTCAGACAGTGGCAGAAGAAGAAGAAGAAGAAAAAAAAAAGGTGTGCTGCGGGCTTACCGCGTGTAGGTGCAAGGTAACCGATGACCCTGTTCTCTGAGACACAGGAGCGTTCTCCTGGATGCTCCCGCAAGATACGTTGACGTTCCAGCGGGTTGTTGCCGTTGTGGAGCGAGTTCACGACGAATCCAGACCACTCCCCGGACACCGTTTTTTTGGCGAGCACTGTCGTTTAGTTGATGAGAACATGAACGAAGACCC
>JBBPOJ010000526.1:0-24996 GCA_038091395.1 Leccinum rimulosum
CACCTTTGGACCTCACGTGTTGCCATATCTCCACTGTGAGTCGCCTTGTTTTCAGGAGTATATATTCGCCATGCATACGTGTTCTCTAGTATGAATCATGCATCTCATTGCACGACCCCGCTGTCTCGGGTCTTTTCCTGTCCGAAAAGAGGAAAATCGCTGCCAACACCATAGTTCGGGCACATCCACATATCCCGGCTGTCACTCATCCTCAACAATTTCCGCTCTTCAACCCCCTAACTGTGGATTTCTTAGTATTCTGGGAGATTCCATCTGAGCAAAGAACAGGCTTTACGCTGCTGTCGGGCTTGAATCTCGGTGCAGGTCATGCTGCTCTTCAAGAGGGGCGTAGAGAATGCGAAAGTGAAGAGAAGCATGTACGCAGAGACCCAGCGCGAGAAGATAGAGATATCACAATCGATTCGTGAGAGTGAGTGGAATGCGGAAATGAACCCTCTGGTCGTCACGGTACATGAAGGTGTGGTGGAGCATGATTTCAGCCTCGGGTACGTCGATTGATTATCGCACGACCTAGTCCCGCGTGCTCACTCTTCTCAGGATCTGTCTTGCCCCTGTAAAATTCACCTTGAGGAATTATTCGTTGACCCACCCATCTCGCTATGTCATCAAGTTTGGTGCGAAGAGCGAGGAGGAATCCGACCAATCGCAAGTGTTTTCCTTGTAGTTCCGCGACCCATCTCGCTTATCCACCTTGTAGTGATCTTCTTCCACCACGCTATGCAGGAAGGCTTACTATTCGAGGCGGGCTGCGCCCTACACAGTCCACGACCCTGGAAACAAGGCTCTGGGTTGCCCGCCCTGGAGCATATGCACTCACAGGTTGGCAGGGTGAAACTATCGTTGGAGAACCTGGGTCAGACTACGAGCAGTCTCCATGGCGCACGAGACATCGTTATGTGCAGGGACCTCCTTTAGACCATCACCCGCGTATGATAGTAACAGATGTTTCTCGATAGAATCGATGATCCACAACATACATGTAGCCAGGATAATGGTGAAACATTGCAAAAATGAAGTATATCAACGAGTAGGTATGAATATGTCGTGTCCGTCCAGTCTGGAGTTTGCAACCGCTGATGGCCGTCGTCGACAGCATCTGTTCTCACATATCCGAGTCGTACGATCACACAGGGAAGCCGTATGACCTCAACCAGATCATCAACGCGGACACGTCTTTCAACATTAACGCGTATGAGAAATACAGTACGATGTTCCTTTTGTGTATCTCTTCTTTGCCTACGATTCGATCGTTGTCAACATGCGCACCGAACAGCAAGACCTTCGCGCTCTCGTACGGCCTCGCGTTCGCGTCGATCACGGCGACGATGATCTACGCGTTCCTCTACTTCCGCAGGCAGATATGGATGCAGAGCAGGCGGTCGATGCACGAGAAGCCCAACATTCACGGTCGGCTCATGTCCATGTATAAGCAGGTCTCCGAGTGGTGGTATTTGGTGCGTGCGGCGAGGTCGTCTGCGCGAGTTTATCGGATTACGGTGGCAGGCAATGTTCACGTAGCATGCGTGTCTGATTTGCTAGTATCCGGGCCTCTTACTAATTTGTTTGACTCGTTTTCTTTTTTTCCACTTCCGAGTCCCAGCCAGCGGGAGCAGACTCCCACCGCCGCTTCTCCGAAAGTTTGTCTTGGAGACGGTTGTGGATCATATCTGGAGGACCGCATTCAGTGAAATACGCCGGGCCGGCATTGCCTTCCAAGGGTGGTGGTGACGTATGGGTTTTTGTTCTTTCCTGCTTAATCTCGGACACTCATCAAGGACAGGCCTAGCTGAAAGCTAGGCGTCGCGCGGCTTTGTTGACGTTCAAGTTGTCGCCAATTCGACTCGTATTGGAGGTGGGCTCCCCCCTTACTACAGGATCACACACAACATCGAAGTTCGTGTCTCACTGCGCTGTCGTGTTTCATGCTGACGAGGTCGCCAGTGCTATTGTTGTGCTTTGCTGTTACTCGTTTCTTGTCGACTCTCACCACCCAGCCCGTGAGGATATGTCCAGTTCGATCTTCTCGACCACATCTTTTTACTCGGCTTCATCAGCCAAGCACCAGTCACTTCCTCCAAGGTCAACTCCCGCGAATTCTATGTCCGAGTCTTCGCGGAGGAGCAAGCCAGGCGGAACCCCATCGAACTAGCCGAAAACCACAACACCCTCGGTCGTTCGCGAGAGGAGCTTGACAGCATCATGGCCCAAACACACTGGTTCCCAACTCAGACCGTAAAAGCCATTTGACCGATGAAGTTATCCTAGCCGGTGTCGACGTGGATCCCGGCGGACTGTTCTTTGAGGAAGGTAAGTCGGTTTGCTCTTTCTCGGCTGCGTTTTCGTTCAACTTCCATTTCTCATAGACACCGTCGGGGGCCTTGGTGGCCATCTCGACGTCATCAAGTGTACCTTTGTCGGACGTATCATCGGTACCGACATCGTCTCAGCAGCCCTATCCTCGATTGTGAACAGCGTGGGGACCGTCGGTGCATCTCTCATGCTATGGATTCTTGTACAGGACGTGTAAGTAGTTCCAATGCCGAACGTTGACACATCGATAAATTTAGATGGGCATTGTCTCTTCCTATCGGTTCCTTCACATTGTGAGCATGTTCAAACATAGCTTTTTGCTTCTTCTGACCCATCACAGAGGTACAAATCTCGACAGAAGAAAACCTCACATATTTATGATCCTTCTGGTCACGCACAAGTCCTGGATCACAATTCTCTCGTCTTCGACGATGCGAAAAGGCTAAGGCAGTCTCATTTTGCTATAATTTTGGTCGTTTCTTGCTCCAACGTTTAGTTACACTGGCACTCAGACCATCGTCTTGTTTGAATGCGGAAAACATAGTCATAGTGAAGCCGCGGGTCGAAGGCACAATCGATATCGTTTTATGAGTCACAATCTGGGGTTCGTACTAACTGCTAGGACTACTTAAACGAAGTTTATAACATAACGAATCAATGATGTTGTGTTCTGGCTCAAACTTGAATATATACTTCCTACTTGGGAGTTGAAGGAAGGGAACTACGAACATGCCACGGAATTGCTCGGGCGCGCGAGGGAAGCAAAACCAAAGCGTAACTTTAACCACAAATGGACTTGTTGCTTCTCTTTGTCTGTGCCGACACCAAGTAACTCGCGACCTGCCGGTGCGCCTGATGGATACCACCTCACCAACGTCCTCAAACTGCCCCGGGCAACCACCTATTCCACCCAGGTATCTACGGTGCGTTACTCTTGCGCGCCGCCACCCTCGCCACTCACCCGCCACCCACAGACCAAGTCGTCGGATATCAACCTGAAACCCGAATACCAGCGTGGTACGTCCCCGTAACCACCACCGCATTTTGTTTTGCGCGCTGAAAAAGAGCTACTGTGTTTCAGATGTCGTGTGGGCAGAGTCCAAGCAAATCGGGCTCATTGACTCTATCCTCTGCAACTTTTTTTGTGCCACCAATCATTTTCGGTACGTCGGTACTCTCGCTCCGATTCTCTTGGCTAAGTTGTCACCGCCAGTGGCATACCAGCACGAAGACGGGTCTGAGACCAAGACGTACATCGACAGCAAAACAGAGGCTTACTACTTCCATTCATCGGCGCCGCATTTCGTCCTTTCTCGAGCCTCAGTCATCCTCGGGAGACAAGCCCTCGACCTTCGCCCGTCAGGGCACCCGCATCGATCAACGTCGTTGAACAACATCTCTCCACTCGTTACAATCAGCTTGGAGACATGACGGACCTCAATGAGGCCATCATCTTCGCGAGACAAAGCCTTTGTCGATCAATGTCATTGAACAACGTCACAAACAATCTCTGCACATGAGGCCACCGGCGTCGATCAACGTCGTTGGAAGGTGTCGCAACCTATCTCTGCATTCGTTAAGACTGGCTTGGAGTCGGCAGACAAGGCCTCGACCTTTTCCCGTCAGAGCTCCCGGATCGATCGATGTCTTTGAACAATCTCGCAGGTCACCTCTCCAATCGTTACAACCAGCTTGGAGATATGACGGACCTCAATCATCCTCGGAAGACAAGACCTTGACCTTCGCCCGTCAAGGCACCCGGATCGATTGACGTCGTTGAACAATGTCGCAGGCTATCTCTCCGCTCCGAGTCGTTACGACCGGCTTGGGGATATGTCGGACCTTCATGGGGCCAGCATCCTCGACAGACAAGCCCTAGACCTTTGCCCGTCAGGGCACCCGCATCGATCAACGTCATCGGACAATGTCGCAAGTTATCTCTTCTCTCGTTACAACCGGCTTGGAAACATGACGGACCTCAACCAGGCCGTCATCCTCGGCAGACAAGCCCTCGACCTTTGCCCTTTAGGGCACCCGCATTGATCAACGTCATCGGACAATGGCGCAAGCTATCTCTCCTCTCGTTTACAACCTGCTTGAAACATGACGGACCTCAATCAGGCCGTCATCCTTGGGAGACAAGCCCTCGACCTTTTCCCGACAGGGCACCCGGGTCGACCAACGTCGTTGAGCAATGTCGCAATATAAGCGGCTTGGAGAAATGATGGACCTCAATGAGGCCATCATCCTCGCGAGACATGCCCTCGACATTTGCCTACCTAACCATCCTGACCGACCATCGTCATTATGTAAATAAACTTGCATATTGTCTCCGTGTTCTCTTCACCCAGTCGGAACACGGTGGTGCTCTCGCTTTTGGCTGTTTCATTTTACAAATGGGCGCCTCCCCGAGACGACGAGGCATATCCGACACGATGGATTGCGCACTACTCCACGCCGCGCAACACCTGGGCACGGTTGAACGAGAAGCACATACTGCAGTCGAAACAGGTCACCGACGACGCCGCGGTGCAAGCGAGTGCAACGCGGGCCAGGAATCCTTCGTTACAGATATCCTCAGTGAGAATTATTCCTTGGTCGGTGATAATGCAACACTAAACGTTTGACTCTAGATCGCTGGACCAGGCATCTCCTCATCTGCAGCCTGTGGGATCTGCGCCAGACATGATTCAAGTAGAGTATTAGAACACGAGGCGTGTCAAGTTGGTTAGATACTCAAAGTCGAGTTTTCAACGTATACACCACCACCATATATGCTGGGTTGCCTCGGGGTAGTTTGCCATGTCACCCCCGCGCAAAACGACGACGACATGGCTCTCTGCTCTCCTTCTCGCCCACACCTCTCCGCTTCTCTCCCCCTCGTCGACTTTGACCGCATGGGCCAAGTCGCTCTCACTGGCGCGTTCGCCGGCTTGGACCTCTTTGACGACTCCACACCCACCTCCTTTGACCCTT
This sequence comes from Leccinum rimulosum, assembly GCA_038091395.1. Taxonomy (NCBI): domain Eukaryota; kingdom Fungi; phylum Basidiomycota; class Agaricomycetes; order Boletales; family Boletaceae; genus Leccinum; species Leccinum rimulosum. The sequence goes on from JBBPOJ010000526.1 coordinate 5,308, forward strand.
CCGTGTCTTCTCTGCTCTCCCGCACCCCTCAGGGCGCCCTCTGAGCACCAGTCCGGGCGGGTCAATTTCCTCCGCGTGTGCAATGAACAACGTATATTACATTGCTGGCTCCTTTCTCTCCCTCGCCAATATCTCCGCCAACTACCTCGTCGCCTACTCGCCCTCCTCCGGTGCCTTCTCCGCCCCCGGTTCTGGTGCCCCAGATGGTCTAGTCGCCTCCGTATATTGCGATTCACATAACGGCAACCTTTGGGTCGGTGGTCAATTCTCGTCCCCGGCTCCTTCTGTCGCGGTTTGGAGCATCAAGTCGAGTTCCTGATCTGCACCTCCGTTCTATGGTTTCGACGGTCAAGTTGCTTCCATAACCTCCTTTCTCACCACCTCGTTTACCGGCGGAACCACTAGCAGTAACAACAATCCCAACGTTCCATACTCTCCAGGTGCTCCGCCCTTTTCGTCGTCGCTCTTCCACCAACTCCCAATTCAGCAACATCCAGGCAATCCTCTGTCCCGCTGGCTCGGATGGCCCCGGAAATACCTGGCTTGCTGCAGCCGGAAGCCCAGCGCTCATTGTTATTCGCACGTTTGCCGCAATGTGTGCGTATGGCGTCCGAATTGGCAACACGTTTCAGAGTGGCTACGGTACGACGGCGTTTAGGTGCAGTCTGAATCCCACTTTCCGCTCAAGCCTGCAGTTTACCTGTCGTTTTTCTTTCTTTCAGCGTCACCTCTATCCCTGACAACACCGTCCAAAGTCTCACTCACGTGGATCCGTCGACCGGCCAGAACGTGACCTGCACAAGCTGTTGTCCGTTGTCAACCGACGCTTCAATACTGTACCAGGATTTCCTTGTCGCCACTCCGGTCTCCTTGACCGGCGTGCAAATCACACTCTCAGGTTTGAAAGGAACCGCTCCTGGGCTCCAACGTTACCATGACTAGAGCATGGTCCCCCGAAAGTGCGGACACAGATATTCACGCCACTCTCCAGACCGACCTTGTCTCTACCATCCCTGTCAGCATTTCCACCTCGGAACCCCCTACGTTTATCTGGATGCCTTATGTATCAGCATCCGGACAATACGTAGTGAATCTAGTCATCCCAGGCTGTGATGACTTCGAGGACTGTTCCCTTCGGACATCGGTGCAAGTGACAGTCTTCCCTGGTGGTGAATCGCAGCCATTCGTGTCTACAGTGTCGCAGCAAGTCGAAGACGATGTCGTGGTTCCGGTTTACAGTGGTGCCATTGTCCCTTCAACCTCTTCTTTTGTGACTACAGTGACTAGTACGCCGGGATGGACACCCACGGTCTTGGCCAAGCATGTTCTGGTCACTTTCCTCCTGGGGTGTAAGCGCTCTCCTACTTTTCATGAGTGTGCTGGATAATCGTGCCGGACGACATCGTCGTGAACTACTACCTGTTTGGATACATGCATGGATTGGGGATGAGCTTGGTCACGTTTGACTGGGCTCAGATCACGCAAGTTATCGGGTGCGCTGGCCTTGGTCGCGGTCGATCTACTTTTCCTGATGGTGCTTCTTGATCGTATCCAGGTAGTCCGCTTGCGACACCCTGGTCGCTGAGGCCAACATCACTGTCGGCTTTGTATTTTTCATTTGTGCGTCTCTTTCGTGTTCATATCTTCCTGTCGCAGTTTGTAGACCTCATACCTGCAGGGATCCTCACTCATGCCCTCTATTGTACCAATAGATGGTACAGCCAGTACATGCCGTGCGTGTTACCCTCCCTCTATTCTTTTTTTAATCCTCTCTGGAGTTTGCAACCGCTGATGGCCGTCGTCGACAGCATCTGTTCTCGCATATCCGAGTCGCACGACCACACAGGGAAGCCGTATGACCTCAACCAGATCATCAACGCGGACACGTCGTTCAACATTAACGCGTATGAGAAATACAGACCGATGTTCCTTTTGTGCATCTCTTCTTTGCCTACGATTCGATCGTTGTCAACATGCGCACCGAACAGCAAGACCTTCGCGCTCTCGTACGGCCTCGCGTTCGCGTCGATCACGGCGACGATGATCTACGCGTTCCTCTACTTCTGCAGGCAGATATGGATGCAGAGCAGGCGGTCGATGCACGAGAAGCCCAACATTCACGGTCGGCTCATGTCCATGTATAAGCAGGTCTCCGAGTGGTGGTATTTGGTGCGTGCGGCGAGGTCGTCTGCGCGAGTTTATCGGATTTACGCGCGTTGCAGTGGCGACGTTCGTGTTTGACGTCATCCTGATCTCATCGTCGGGTACGCGCTCCTGGTAGACCAATCGTGATGATGTTGTTCAAGACTGGGGGCACATCGCAATGTCTCAAGGTACGTGTTGTTGTTGAGGAGAACGTGTATGGATTAAGTCTGACGATTCCTCGCTTCGACGACAGCGCTTAGTACGTTTGCGGGCGATTTCTAGCTGGGACATTACATGAAGATTCCGCCTCGGTCACATTTCACCTCTCATTATCCGTCAGCCTAGCTGCGCAACGAAAGCGGTTATTCTCCACTTGCAACAGAACGATGACAAGGTAAAGCCTTCTACTACTACCGATGGGCGTCACGTTCCCACCCAGCAGTTGTGCGCAGTTGTCTTCGCCGACCCCGCAATCTGATGTTGCAACACTTCCACAGTTTTTGAGATTGACGCCCTCGCTAATCCTCAGCCTCGCCAGTCAATGTCATGGCATTTCGGTCAATTCGATGAGTGCTCCGTGAACTCCTGTTTCTCCGGCCATGCCCATGAGCACGCCTCTGTCCTTACTCTCTCCCGCACCACGCTCAGGGACTCTCTGTTTTCGCCCTTGGGTAGTGGGACTGTGAGTCTAGCCTCAGAAGTCTCCCGTCCAATGACCACTGAAATACAACATATCCAGCAATATCACCTCAAGCAACCAGTAGCAGGCACACCAGTGCCCGCCTGTTCGCTTGAACACCGACCCAACTTGCAGTGGCACGAGCACAGAGAGAAAACTACCTGGAACGACAGGAACTTCTTTATGCACACACGTTGGCGGGATGCGTTCATCTCTTATTCGTATCTCGTCTCCGACGTCGTCGTGACAATCAGTGAGTGGTCTTCACAAGTGTTCTCGCATCATTTTCGATTCGGGGACCACATCGACGACCGCAGCCGCTATGACGACAGTGGCTATGGACACGGGCAAGGTCAAGGGGATACGGCGGTCAAGGGTATGGACATGGACATGGACATGGACATGGATCGCAGCAACGTCGGCCGGACTGGGACATGTACGACGACAATGGACCACATCGTCCCGTAAGGGTAGTACAGCCAGGTCAAGCCTGAGGGTATGGAGGACGAGGAGACTGCCCCGCCCTCCGGCCCTACCAAAAATTGTGCGCTTGATACTCAGTGGGCTGCATCAAATCAAATGGTCTTCAAGTTCCCGTCTCTGGTACGGAGAGTCGGTTACTGGTTCTCAGCGATATTGCCGGGTTCGAGTTCAAGTTTGTCCATCTCTCCTTTTACCTTTTGTTAAGACATGATTTAGATCGTCTTTCGCTGTCGGCCTGAAAGCCCGTGAAGTGCTTATTCTTGGGCAGATGCTATCGTATGAAGTCCCGTTCAACTCCTTCACCAGCATTAGCCTTGCCATGTTCCGCAGCGTCCTCACTCCGTCCCGTATGGAGAGCTTCTGGCGAGACTGACTTTACCAGCTGGTGCCGTATATGCGGACGCTATCGGTAGTAGACGGGTTTGGTCATCCGGTGTACTTCTGCTCGTCCGCAAACCAAGCGTGTCAAAGACTTTGTCGGCGCATTTGGCGCGTACCTCGATAATCCAACGGCTCATTTGCCTGTTTGTATTGTCAATATTCGGTGCATTTGTGTTCGTGAGGACGTGTCTATGCGTGGATTAACCAACGGGAAAAAATGACGCAGGTTGGTGACGAGTTCTTTACGCATGTATTCCTAGGAGTGTTCTTCAATACGGAGCCGGATGACCATCTGATGGAGGGGAAGGGGACAACAAACATGTCTGCATCGGAACTGAACATCTCCGAGTCGGATGTGGCCCACCATGACCGTGACTGCCTGCAACTGGGCGTGGTGCAATCACTGCCAGTGGAAGACCCAGTACTGGACTGCCAGTGGGACACATGCCTGCGAACATGGTTCACTGGAGATCTTGACTCTGATACGGACTCGGATGTGATGCCAATGGGGGCTTTGAGTCAGGGTGGACATAGAGGCTGGGCTCTCAGTTGTACTACAACAGGGCTCCTTCTCCTGCTTGATTTATGCATTATGTGGAAATTGTAAGGTCTGGGATAAATTGATTGGGTTCCTTGGATTCAAATCAGGTCTCAGGCTGTTGTTGATGTATCTTGTAGGTGATTTACTTCACTTGCCTTTGTGGTCATTCTGACATGCAAGGCAATGAAATATTTTGATTGACAGGGTATGCTGTATGTTTGGTGATAATATATAGCCAGACATCTATTAGACATTTGATCAAACTTGGTCACATCTGAAAGTGGATGTCTGTATTTCACATGTGAGTAATGTATGATCATTTGTTGATAATTGAATGTGCATAAATCATCAGGGTGATGTTGGTTGACCATTATATGATAATATCTTATTTCCCTTTATCTGAATGATATATAGTTATCAATCATTGATCACCCATTCATCTAAAGGATGAATACATATCAGTATAGATTATATGCCTTCAGTATGGATACAAATAATCAGTGGTTGTAAATACTTATGATGTTCATGGCATTATTAATTGTAGGTGTGTATCAGAACAACTGGTTATATCAGCTCTTCAACTGTTGATAATGGTATATTTTGATTGGAAGAGCTGGCATGCTTGATGATAATCTAGCCAGGCATGTAACATTCAGTCAAACATGGACACGAATGTCTGTATTTCACATGTGAATAATGTATGATCATATGGTGATATTAGATGCTCATAAGCCAACAGGGTGGTGTTGGTTGATTATTACATGATAATTCATTATCTTTCATTATCTGAATGATATAGAATTATCAACAAATGATTGTTCACTGGTTACCAGCCATCTTAATGATAAATATATATCATTATAGATGATATGGCTTCATTGTGAATATGAATTCTGAGTGATTATAAACACTTATTATCTCTATGCCATAAGGATGGGTCTTTATCAGAACTATCTGGTGATATTGGCTCTTCACCATTCCCCTGATTAGTAATTATTGAATGACAATAATTTATCACAAAGATAGCTATCTATAAATATAGATCATTTACTCCCTCAAAGCTGATAGACTCTCATGACTTGTAAATGTCTGTTATTATCTCTGAAGCATTATTATTGGTGTTTGTCAAACTGTCAGGTCAAATCAGCTCTTCACATTTTCCCTGATATGATAATAGATGATCATCTTATGACAGTCATTTATGTTAGATAGAGTCATGTCAATCCATGATCTCATATCATCATGCCTGATAAATATTTACCACAAAGATAAGTATTAATCATCCACTTTCACAATACATATAATTTCTCATTGCATATAAGTGGTTAGAATTCTATGGCATAATTACATGCAATTAGCTAAACTATCAGGTTGAATCAGATGTGAACTATTGGTAATGAAATATCATGATTGAGAGAGTTGGTATGCTTGGGTGAGAATCCATCATTGATTATTTTGCTTCATCTGAATGATATAGAATTATCAAAAAATGATCACTCACTCATCATCAGCTATCATTATGATGAATATACATCATTATAGATTATATGCCTCCAGTATGAATATGAATTCTCAGTGATTATAAACACTTATTGTATCCATGGCAAAATGATGGGTATTGATCAGAACTATCTGGTATATCAATTCTCCACTATTGGTAGTGGAATATTTTGCCTGAGAGAGTTGATATGCTTGATGATAATCTAGCCAGACATCTAACATTTGATCAAATGATATCTGTATCTTACATCATGTTACATGTGGAGAATGCATGATCATCATATGATATTGCATGCTCATAAACCATCAGGGTGATGTTAGTTGATCATTATATGATGATTCATTATTTTTCATCATCTGAATGATATAGAATTATCAATAAATGATCATTTACTGGTAATCAGCCATCTTAATGATGAATACATATCAGTATAGATAATGTGCTTTCAGTATGGAAATTAATTCTCGATGATTATAAATGCTTATAATTTATATGCCATAATGATGAGTATGTATCAGAACTATCTGGTTATATCAGCTCTTCACCATTCCCCTGATGGTAGTCGACCCCGCACAATACTCTACAGACTCGCAATCCACCGCACCACCAATACGTAGTCATTCCCTTGATGCTATATGGAGTGACGAAGAAACCCAGGATGATCGGATACTGCGGGGAGCATATTTGGGGAGACTTACTCCCGAAACAAAAATCGCCTCAAGACCCATAGATCAATCTTGTCGGCCCGACTTGAAAGACGTCCCGATGCCGCTCGTCCGCATTCATTCCGAGTGTTTCACGGGCGAAACCATAGGAAGCATGCGATGTGATTGTGGGGAGCAGCTCGACGAGGCCATCCATCTCATCTCCCAACCCATCCAGTCCTCGACATCGCCTTCAGAGGTTATTCCAGGTCGGGGCGCTGTCGTCTACCTCCGACAGGAGGGCCGTGGCATTGGTCTGTTGTCCAAGATTCAGGCTTATAACCTTCAAGACGTGGGACACGACACCGTCACTGCCAACCTCCTCCTGGGACACGAGGCCGATGAACGTCGTTATGACATCGCAGCAGCTATCTTGAGGGATCTTGGGTTGGGCTCGGAGCAAGGAGAGTATATCAGGCTTTTGACGAATAACCCAGACAAGGTCATCGCACTCGAAAAGGAAGGGTTGAGAGTGCTCGAGCGCGTGCCGATGGTACCGAGGTCATGGAAGTGCCAATCCGAGTCAGCGCCATCTTCGAGCGCAGGGGTGGTCGAGGGTCGCAAGGCAGGTGTCACCATGATCGGTGGGGATATAGCGCGGGGCGCAGACCTGAACAAGTACCTCCGCACAAAAGTTTTAAGGATGGGACACATGCTACCGCTAGGCATGATTGATGGAAAGGAGATGTAGTGGCATGTAAATATTTAATCATAGTATCACTTGCTGGTTTCTGTCACATACATCGATAATTCGCAACACCTGTCGTACTGGAGTCTGGAGTTCGCCTGTAAGGTGAGGCTGCCTGCTAGGCAGCCGCTTACTAGCAGTAGCTTAGTAGCGCTCAAACGCCGTTTACTCCGTATGCAAGTTTAGGTTTGGCCCTAAGCGAAACCATTGCAGGCTTCTAGATTCAAGAATCCAACACCTGGCAGGCCCATCCTTCTCGGAGTCCGACTTTAATACCGCGTGACGCGCCCGGGCTAGACTCGCCGTTCTACTCAAGTACTAGGATCCCATCCTACATTGTAGCGTTCCTCAATCGTACTTATACATAGGTACACTGTGGCCAGGCTGACTTCCTGATCGGCGGCGCATCAATATTGGTGACCAAGTCACGTCCAAAGAGGAAATGCTAAGGCGAACTTCATACCGTCGATAGAGTTTAGGTTGGTTATTCGCCTCAGGCCTCAGCGCTCAGCATTCAATGCCGCATCAATGTCAATGATGGGCCATGGCCGGATCTTTGGCACGTAAGTAAGTACATACATATTATGTACGTATATTGTCAATGCTACACAATCATTCCGTTGCGCCGACTCGGATAGAGACGTCAAACTTGCAGACCCCCACAAACTCCCCACCAACAAACATCATTTATAACTGAAGTGACGGCACTGTCACTGAGTCCAAGTCACTGCTGATCGAGATCCGCTGATCCGAACCGACTCATCCCTGAATGCTTCACAGGCTAGCAAGTACTTACATACTATATACATAGTACCATTCCCTCTGAGAGTCTCGTTCCATTCGGAAATCCACTTTGTGCCACATCACATAAAGATACTTTTCTGGGATATTGGGTTCTAAACCTTGGACTTGGCCTACGCAATGCATAAGCCCAAGTAGTAACTATGAAACTGACCCAGGACCAGCCTGGTGGGGGCCGTGGGGCTGACTCGCTGTGCAGTAAAGCAAGACTGCCTTGCATGACGCTGATAATAAGCTGGTTTGCTTGCACGCCCAGGGCCTAGGCTAGGCGGAGGCAGACCTTCGATATATACATTTGGTAACTAAGTAAATTAGGGGATAGATACAGACGTCCTGTACTGCACAAGCATTTCCACGCTGATCATCTTCAGAGCCCACCGGTCAGCAAAGGCTCTACAATCGTCCCGCCGAGCCATGGTGCCCATCTCGTCATCGTTCACGAGTTCGCACAAGACCCCTCCCAGGGGCTCATTCGTGAGCATACATAGATCAATGCCGCATTCAGTATGACCTCTGCGTTGCAACACGCCGCCCTGACGGGCACGAAGGGGAACCATATGACCTGGTCGGGTAAAGTCGGAGGCGTGAACGGAAGCATCGACGAGCTTTCTGACGGTGAGAGAACGGTCATGGGCAGATATGCCTGTGGTGGTGCCTAGCCAAAATTAGGTCACCGTCGCGTTCTATACGATGCATAAAAGATCGCCTACCGTGCTTATAATCGACGGTGACGGTGTAGGCCGTGCGGTGCCTGTCTTGATTGAGTGGGACCATCATGGGAATTTCGAGTTCCTCGAGACGTTTTTCTGGTAGAGAGATGCAGATGTACCCGCTGGGAACGGGTCAGCCAATGCGTGGACGTGCGTGACTAGCAAACCTTGTGTGTTTGATGATCCACGCCATCGCCTCGGCGGTGCATTTGCTTGCAGACATGATGACGTCGCCTTCATTTTCCCTGGATTCGTCGTCCATGACAACGATTGGTTCGCCGCGAGCAAAGGCGGCCAGCGCATCCTCCAATGGATCGAAAGAGAATTGCGTCCGGACCGAAGGTTCTTTAACCTGAATGGGGCGCCACAGTGGAGACGATCCGTTCAGTTTGACGAGTGGAGAAGAGGACGGCGTTGCGACTGTCATCGTGGAGTTATGAGTGGGTACCGAATACGAACCCGAGAGGATGTACTTATATTTGGGCTGAGCGGGTGACTGGTCAGGCAGATTCAATCATTCAATCATTCAATGGGCCCGGGGTGGCTCAGTCCTTGGTGAGTGATAGTATTTGCTGAGAACTTGTACCAATGATTCCTTTTTAGTTGACCAAACCGAGCTAGACTGAACTTTGCCGGGTTATAACTCGGCCGCTGATCAGCAAAGCCCGCCTTAACGCGAACGAGTCACCGTTTACTGTAGGCTCTCTTCCAATCGGAGGTCTCAAAACTCGAGTGTTACAAAATCGATATACCTAAATGGGCATTCAAACCGAGCTATACCCACCAAAATACAAACCGTAACGGTTTCTGAAGTTCCTGCCTGTCTGAAATGCGGATTTTCGAATATCTTACTCGGCTACGGCCTGCATATTCGGATCATGGGGCTATACCGAGAAAGAAGCGGATCGAATGACAACATCGTTTATGTAGTATCCCCTCCTATCGAACCCCAGTGCCTGGCAACCTCCATTTAGAATAGTCTCATCAAAAAGTACCGTAAGGATGACTTCCTTTGAACCTGCAGGCTGCCTTTGGGCTAGCTTTATTTGGTTCAGTGTAGACACACAAATCGAAGTAGTCAGTGAATATTTGAATATCGACAATTCGGCCTCCGGTTTTGCAGTTAATTCGGCTACCCACTCGACCATCTCCACGGTCTAAGTAGCACCTACGTAGCGCCATGTTCACCGGTTTGGCAAGCCCTGCCTTGTTTTTTGCATGGTCTACTGTGCTCAATGTCACTTAGATCGAGCATCTTGGCACCATCTCTTCCGTGCAGCGAGACGCAGGAGGGTGTACTCTGACAATATCCGACTCTGCACCCATTCTGGTCGACTGTCACATCGGTGATTCGATCGCAGTTAATGGAGCGTGCTTGACCGTCACCGAGTTCGACAAGGAGAAGGACGCTGGCTACTTCAAAGTATGGCTGGCAAACGAGACGCTGGACAGGACCGATCTGGGTGCGGGCCCTTGTTGACAGTCCACCATATTCCTTTTCGACGCGAATTTCCTAGGTGACCGTAAGGAAGGCGAGAAAGTGAACCTCGAGCGGGCCATGCTCGCGCATGTCAGGTTCGGTGGCCATTTCGTGCAGGTACGAGCGATGCAGACACCACTCCGTCTTCTTTCCTGACACGCAAAAGGCTCATGTCGATACCACTGCAACCATTGTCCGAAGAGAGTATGATGGCGATTCCTTGCGGTTGTGGTTCCAGCTTCCGGAGCCCACAGCTGATCGCCCTTCGCTGATGCCATACCTCATCCCGAAAGGATATGTCACGATCGATGGCACCTCCCTCACCTTGACTGAGGTGAACGACTCTGAGCGGATCTTTGGGATCATGCTCATCCAACACACGCAAGAAAAAATAACGCTTGCAAGGAAGGCGGACGGCGCGCGGGTCAACATCGAGGTGGACATGGTTGGCAAGTACGTGATGAAGAGCGTCATTGCTGCGCTGGGTGGGGGAGAGGAGGAGGGAATACGCCAGCTGATAGAAAAAGCGGTGGAGAATGTAGCAGCAAAACAGAAGTAGTACTTGCACTGTGGTCTTTCAATTTTCTTACCATTTTAGCGTTGTACCACGACAACCGTCGTCGAAATTCACCCAATCTATGTTTCACAAATGGACTGACAAGTGAGTTCAGTCACCTCGATACAGGTAACCGCACGGCCCGACATCACGGCAGGAAGTGCCTTTGCTCGTCCCCAACCCAGGTCAAGGCCAGGTTCTCCCACCAGGTATTCCTCGACGTCCTCCTTTGTACCATCTCCCTTAGCGTCTTCCGTTTGTCGCGTTGTTCGTAGAGGGACTGGAAGACGCAGAGGAGGAGGAGGAGGACCTCGATTAGGGTTTGGCGGAACTCGGGGTCGGGTTCTGCTTCTGCTTTTCGCCCTTGGTATCGGAGGGGCAGACTGAGACGGGACACCCGCGTCACTTGCACCACCACCACGACGGTGCCGAGTGCCTATCAAATCATGTCTAGACTGCATCGTTGCATCGTTGCCTCACCATTGCTACGTCTCTTCGCTTGTATTCGCTGTCGAACGTGTTACTGGTTGTGCAGCTGACTGGTTTACTGAGCAGTCCGCTTCGCAGACCGTGACGAGGAGCCGTGACGAGGAGCAGGGACGACCGGACTGGCCGGCGGATGACACGATCCTGTTCGAGCAGCGGCGTTTCATGAAGGTGAGGGTGAGGGTCTCCGAAGGAGAGGAGAGACAGCAACATCCTTCTGCGTGTCGTCCCACAACTCACAGCTTCAATCAACATCGCAGTCACCACTGATTCTGACTCTCCTAATGACCTACCATTGTGATCGTCTGACGGTTTGTCAGTGGTACTTACTAATGAGAAGGGGAGACGTCGTTTATGGAGTCAGAACTCGGTTTCGACGAGAAGACGCCGGCTGCCGGAGGTAGGGACGGGGAAAGTGAGGTACGGGGTGGTGGTAAGGCCGTCGCGTCCAACGGGGGACCTTCCTACCTCAGGCTGCGTTATCTGATCGAGGGACACTCGAAAGCGTTCGGGCTGCGCGCGGAGGGCAAATGCGTTAGTCGGCGTCGATTGAAGATGGTCGACAGATGGTGACGCGGGAGGGGAGGAACTGCACTGGATTTGGATTTGCAGAGCAGTCTCGTGCCGCACAGCGTTTGCTTTCGTGACATCATCTCCGATGCACGACATTTGAACCTGATCATCAACAGAAAAACAATCAGCCAGGCCAAACACGAATGCAGGAAAAATCGTAAAATCGTGTAAGAAGTGCAAGATGGTACATAAAATACAATGTGTATCCTTCGTGAAAGACCGTGACCACAACGTTCAATCACCAATTCTCCAGCATGACCTGCGCGCACTCCTGGAAACAGCAGACTTTCAGCATCCAAAGTCCTCATCGATCTCACGAACAAATACTCACCTTGAGCCTCGCAAAGTTATGCACGATGGCCACATTGAGGATCGTCCTCAACTTCCTCTTCATCTCCGCTTTTCCGACGACCAACTGATACGATCCCGAACACGAGCAATATCGCGACGCGTTGTCGCATCGGACTTGCTTGCATTTCGCACAACGCATGTCCTGTTGGGCGAACGACTTCTCGATGACGCCCACCATCCGGACCAGCTCCATCTCTATCGCAGCCCGATCGTATTCGCCATCACACACTCGACACGTCCACTTGGGCGGTCCGACGGTCGAACCATCCGGCATGAGCTCCGGATCACGACAAAAGTCAAAGTCACGAAGGGCATCGCACATCTTGCATGCGACGTTTGACAACTTGAGTGTTTCGCAGGGGTTTCGGAAAACAGCTTCGTTGGCAAACTCTCGAATGCCTGCCAAGTCAAGGAGGTTCCGCTTCATTAGCCCGATTTCGATCTGATACTCTCCCGCAAGGCCAAATACCGCGCAAGAAAACTTGACGAACTCGAGGACGGGGTTAGTGAGTGTGAGATAAGAGCCCGGGAGTACGGGGAAGGTGAATTGAGAGTGGAGCTCTTCATCATATGCCGAATCTCTATGCTTGTTCTGAATGGAGCCTACGAGCCGCAGGAGTTTCCGGGTGAGCTTCCTGGAGATAAACTCGCGAGTGGAATCTAGCTCCTTCGCTTTCCCAGCGTCTCGCTGTGTAGTGTCGGGTGCAGAGTTGGGGAGTATCCGAAGTGGGGCTCGTGAGCTCGCGTTTACCTTCTGTCTGACCTTGTAGAGCTCGACGATGAAGTACTGGATCGCCGAGCTCATATCACTTTGGATCGCGGGCGGGAGAAACGTCTCTATGTTCCATCGCATTTCAAGAGTGAGCTCCTCCGGAGGCTCGAGAGCCAAGGGGTCCTCGCAAACGACACCACCAAAATTCGCCGAGTCCATGAACAGTAGGAAGTCGTAGTAGCGCTCGGTCTTCAGATAAATGTGTTGGAATAGCTCGTGAGATGTGACCGCCGTCGCGATATAGGTCGCGTATGCGTTAGCCGTTCCGGGTGGCTTCGATGTAGCAAGCATAATGCGACTGAAATCGGCGTAGATGACATGCGAACCAAGCCGTTTGAACTCCGCAAGCATCTGTATGAACGTTTTCCGCATAAGCCCATGGATGAAACGGTGAACGCTTGGGTCATAAAGATGAGAGCCGCTCGTGCTGACCCATCGCCAGAAATGGTCGATGGCCAACGTCGCAGGACTGTCGAAATTGCCCTGGATTTTGTCGAGAAGCCAGGCTTTGATCATCGACTTCATAATCCCAAATGTCAAGGTTGAGACGTTGGACTCTCCAAGGCTAAGGTCGCGTTGTCCTTCGCCCTGGTTGTATGCGCTCAAGGTACGCGATGTGGAGTCAAACGCCGTCGTCCCTCCACTGCCCTCCAGCTCGTTCACTACGACGGAGTGTAAAACAGAGTTGACTGCTAGGTTCCGAACCGTGATTTCCAGGCAGACGTTGGAGTAGCACCCGGGAGTCATGAACTCCGTGTTCTGCAGCTCCTCCGTCGGCCGATTGTCAGCCTCCCTACCACCAAGATCCGGGCGGTCTGTGGGTGACCACCAGAGAACAATATCTTGCTGGATCAGCCGGCGCGCAAAGCCAATATCAGAGAGAACCAGAGGTTGGTCGCCATCAATGTGTCCAATGGGAACGTCGTAATAGTCCGAAAGAGCGATAGAACGGTCGAGCCACAAACCACACATCAAGTAGCGATGTAGCATCTTTTGAGCGACATTCGTTTGCCAAGGAAAGACGTCGAGCGTATGAAAGATCTTGGCTTTGGGCATCGACAAGACAGGAAACCTCGAGAGTTTGGGAACGTGCGTGTCAAAGTAGACTTGCTCTTTGGTCGAGGAGATGATGACCGTGTACGATAAATTTTCCAACAGCCCCAGTTCTCGGGATATCGCTTTGAGGGCCGAGACGTCCTTGCTATGGTAAGTCGTGGTGAAGTCGCAAGAAGAGGGATATTGCATAGAAGCAGGATCTCCGAATTTAGCTCGCCGTTTTTGCAAAAGATCTTTATACAATTCCTGTAAACGCGGTATGCCTTGGCGACGTGTTGCAGGGTCTACTAGATGCATCTTCACGACGCCGCTTGGAAGGAAGAGCGCAAACACGTGAATTGGAGCACTTTGCGCACAGGCGTGATAGAGCAGCAGGTGTTTGCTACCACGCCCGCCATCAAGGTACGTCTTGCGAGACAGTGAAGGATTAGCACGATCGAGCTGGCTCAGGTCGACTCCCGTCGTCTGGGCTCTATTGAGACTCAAGCCTAGTTCATCGACAGTGCAAGTCTTGCCCAGTTTGAGCAAAGCACGCATCTCCAGCGGAACCTATAAGGTAGATATTAGAAATACGCCGGCTCTGGACGCAAGCCTCTACATACCTGCCGCTCGAACACACCGTCAACATTTGGATCGTTCGTCAAGTCCGTAAAGTGTTCTTGAATGTCATCATACACGTCCTCCTTGACGACCACCTTGTACAGGTTATTGCAAGGCATGTCCCTCGGCAAGTGTCGCACGACCTTCTCCAACTGGTAGTATTCCGTGCGGAACAAATCGTCCCTAGGTGGATTCTTGAAGTGGAGATAAAACTGTCTCGGAATACGAAGAGGGACTGGAGTGATCTCTCCGTCAACAGAAACATACAACGTAAACCGTCCAGAAATCTTGCTCGGTCGGATCTGTATGATATCCCACCGTTGCGTCGTTCGTATCCGTGCACCTCTGAACATGGAGGGGACGACCGTAGACGTGTCTCCGCCCAAACGTACTTCGCGCCTCTTACGCCAGCAAGGCTTGATCGCTTTAAGCCAAGCCGAGTAATTCAAAGAGGGATCTGGCAGGGGTACGCTCCGCTCGTCGTCTTCTTGAACTTTGGGGCTTGGACTTGGCTTCCGCGTAGCCTTGCGGGTCACAACAGCGATACGCCCATCAGTGAGATTCCTCTGTGTTCCAAAGTCTTCCATATCGTCCTCTTCATCCTCCTGCGCCTTCCGCGGAGCGACAGAAAAAAAGTCCGTAACCTTGTTCTGCTTGAACTTGTCTATCGCACCCGCTACTCTGCGATGCAACCAATCAGGATGCCTAATCCGTGGCACGGGATTCGAGACGCCTTGCATGGCAGCAGGAATAGTGATCAGCTTCTGAATCACGGAACCCAGTCGCTCGATGTAGTACTGCCAGTCCAGAATCGAACGAAGATCAAAGTGGCATAGACCTGGATCCTTGAGCCATTTGCGAAGGTACGTTCGCTTGACGGACTCTTCGGCGGAAAATATCGCTACCGGGATCGCTCGCTCGGTGACAGGCGCGGCATGTGGCTTCGCAGAGATGACAAACTTGCAAGCGAGACCCTTGTCTTTGACCATTTGATCGCCCAAGAACTCGGCAAGCCTCTTCGCGGTACTGATAGACGTAGACTTTTGTCCAGCATACTCGGCGAGCGTCTTCGACATGCTTCTGTTCTCGGCAATGAGTTCGACAAGTTCATCATCCCCCAACGTCTCCGCGTGAGAGAAGAGGATGTCGAGCCACTGATCGGCGACGTTTGCAACAGCGCCGTAGCATTCCTCAGTCGTAGAGCCGAGCAAGAATCTCTCAAAGATCTGGGATTGGAAGATCTTGACGAGCTGGAGTTCCCCACGTCGCTTGACCTCGAAACCCTTGAGCTCCGCCATAGAACCATCGTCGTTGAACACCGCATAACGCTTCTTGAGCAGCTTGTCTTCTTCCTTTGACGAGGGAAGAATCATCGCGCGGTACGGCCCGTCGAGCTCAAAGAAGATGGAGTTTTCAGAGTGAATATCATATTCTCCCGTTTCAGGGTTCAAATTGTGGTATTGGTGATTCGTGAACCGGGCGTGCACGAGATGGTTGAGCATCGTACAAGGGTACGAGATACCGATGCTTTTGCCGTTCGTCAGCTTGAACTTGAAGTTCTCCGGGAACACGCCTGGCAGCATGCACCAAATCCCGTCCGTGTCCAGCTCTAGCGGACGCCCGATCTGCTCGACCAACGCACGAGCCATCTGGATGATGCTCGCACCCGTGAGACACGTAATACCCGCCATCTCCATCGAATGCCAGCGTGCACCTTTGCGCATCACATACCCGTAGAACGAGTTGAGAATACACTTGTGCGCAAGCTGCAACGAGTCATAGACAACGATCATTTTCTTCGCCTCGTCCACCTCCGTTAGCGAACGACCCTCGCCGAGAACCGTATCAAGATTCTTCTTCCACGTCTTGAGGAGCCCCTTGTACTCGTATCGTCGATCACGGAATCGGCGCACGGTATCAACATAGAACGGATTTTCTTGCTGGCACACGATAGACTCGCGCGTCTCGACCCTCGTATCCTTCGTCTTCTTGTACACCTTGCGAGAGTAGTCTCCAAGCCGCTTGTGCAACAGCGCCGTCTGCTCCGTCTCCGTCAGGTCCACGAATTTCCGCTGCGGTCCGCCGGGTTTCTTGGGAGGGAAGGACTCCTGATTTAGCGCGTGCCGAATCATGTTGTACTCGTCCCTGTGTGCCGGGAAGAATTCGCCTCTCCACGCCCACTCCAGCCTTCTATCGCATTTCTTTCCCGGCCTGTTATAGTCGCACACTGCGCACACCGACTCGTCGACCATAGAGTCCGGTTGCAGTCGATTTGACAACATGATGTTGGGGTACATCGCAGCGACGTCGAGATGGTAGATCAACGGCTTGTCCGTTCGTTTTGGATTGTCTCGTATGACTTCGAGAGCGGATTGGATCTGAGCCTTCACTTCCTCATAGTTGGTGACGCTCTCCAAAGACTCGTGGTTTTCCTCGATGATGCAAAACGTCAGGGCAGCGTCCAGATCGTCAATCAACTAAACACGGGTGGTGAGCAGGCGGTAGCACCACGCAAAGAACGCTACGGACCTGTTGAACAGCTTTGGGAACGACCTTGAAGTCCGTAGGGATGTCACTGCGGAAAACGCCAGCTTCTAACGCCTCCACGTGTCCTCCAACATACGTTTCCGAAGCAAGCAAGTGACCTTCAAACATATTCAAGTGAGCCTCTTCGTGTCGGTTGGGCATGATAATGCGGCCTCGGTACGCCTCCACCTGCGTCATAGTCCATGAGCGAAGCCCGCAAGTTACGAATAGATCTACTCACCATCAACAACGTCTCGCAAAGCGTCCCACTTCCCTTTCGCAAGACTTCGTCAGGGCACAACGGAATGATGTTGCACAAGGAGAAAATGAACGGATGCACGTATTTCATGTAGAGATAATACGTCGCCACCGCATCGGAGACAGAGTATTGAGCAAGGACTTGCGGTTGCTCCATAGCATACCTAACGATCGACCTTAAACATACACACACATATAAACCAGAGGAACGTCAACTTACGGCGTCATCAATTCAGGATCCAACTCGATCGGGTTATACCCCAGCTTTGACGTCGTGACCGCCTTCAGGCCTTGACTACCTTGCGGTAAATACGAGTCGCGCTTGACCCAACGGAAGCAGTCCATGTGGACACAACAACGACTCTTGTACTCGTCCTCCGAGTCCTTTGCAAAGCCAGTCTCGAGAAACATGTCGATCCCATTAGCCTTGGCCCTCGCGTAAAGAAACGGAAAATCAAAGAAATCGCCGTTGAATGTCGCCATGACCGTAGGCTTTACGTCCTGAATGTGCTGAAAGAATCTCGTGATCGTCGCAGCCTAGTCAAACCAACGCCAGTGAACAAACATAACGTCACCACAAAAGACCAACGCACCTCGTCTTTTTCGTTGTACACGATAAACGGCCCTTCGTACCCTTCCTTGGGTGTATACTCAAAGTTCTCGATATCCTCGCTCACGATCTCGCGGTTCGTGATGAGATAGCCCTGTCCGTCAATCATGTACGAAATCATCATCACCTGGTCGATCTCCGCGTCAGGAAACTTGAGCGGCGCCTTCGTCGTCTCGATGTCGTACGCCATGACCACAGGATCCGCACGCTTGACACGCTCCGTGATCTGCTCAAAGCTAGGTTGACCCGCATTGAACGTCACCGCGTACCACAACCCGACACGCAGCTCGTTGTCGATGGCCACGCGCAGGTAATACGGCACGTCAAACTCCCGCACGTCGACGATGCACTCGCGGGGATCCCTCTCCCTATAGTTCACCCCATTGGTGCTCCCCCCAATTTCCGCCCATTCGCCCTCGAGTTCCATATTCGTGCTCGGGCCCGCCGTCGCGTTGACGACTTCAGCATAGGCATCGATAGCTCCCCGTTTCGCGCCATTCTTGAGCGCAAACGGTACGATCTCGCGTCTGACGACGAGAAGGTCCGAAACGTTACGAAAACACAACTGAAGGAAAAGCCTCCGGTGTCCCATCAAATGATTCGGCAACTTGAGGTCCTCCTTCACCTGGCGTACGACCTTGTGAATGACGCCTTCGTACCGCTTCATAAGCCACTCCTCGACGCTCGCCTCCGAACCGCTCTAAATTCACACCGTTAGAAACGCCCATACGCCCCAAGAAAACACGTTCAACGCCCACCTTGCAAGCGATCAAAAAATATGGCTCGTACTGCATCGCGCACTTGAACGACTTCCCGTCGCCCTGTATGAAATAAAAATCTACAGCAGCCTTGCCGCCTGGGTTTTCTGGGTCCTTGACCAACGTCGGGTGCATGTTGATGAGCCAGCCTTCTCTCCGCCCGCCTTCCTGCAGCCGCGCGAACCCGAGCTTTTCGTCGATCTCGTCGCCTAACTCGACCTGCTCGAACCGCTCCGCGAGCTGCGTACCGTCGTCTTCACGCTGAGGGGCGGGTCCTTCGCCTGGTCCGTTGGGGCCGTTTCCGTTGGATGCGCCGCCTCGTCCGCCTCTCCCTCTGCCACGACCACCTCGAAAATAGTTGCCTCCTCTGTATCCAGAGCGTCCTCCGCGCCCTGCACGTCCGCGACCATTTGATGTCAGCCCGAAGGTGCTCCCGCGCGCCATGAGTGAAGAGAATGAGGGGAAACGAAATGCGAGCTCGTATTCACAATGTGAATACACGTGATGTAACATATTCATCTTGTCACGCACGATAATAACCCGAAGCTCCAACACGACGAATAAAATAAACAGACAAAACGTTGGGGGAAGGGTGTACCATATAATACGTCATACGCACATGATTTTGAAAAAAAAAAAAAAAGAACATATTTCTCTCAGCGTCGTAAAGCGCAATGAAAATCCGTAACCTGTACCAGAATATGAGCCTCACGATTACGCATTCAAGTTGTCGATGAGATATCGGTAGAATGTATTGACAGAGCGCAAGGTAGCCAGACAGCACGCAAAGAGAAAAAAAGAAAAAAAGTCCACGGATGCTCGACAACACAAAACGCGGAAACAATCGTGACAACTCATTCCCCGACTAACTCTTCTTCACCTTCATCCTCTTCCTGGATCGCATGCTTGAAAGCCGGTCCGCGCGCCGCTGGCAACTGCCACCGTCCACCCCTCGCTTCCGGTGCAGGCGCTTCAAACGATATGTCACCCTGGCCAGGAGAAGGCGAAGACCTCCCAGCCGGCGAATGGC
>JBBPOJ010000527.1:0-24969 GCA_038091395.1 Leccinum rimulosum
CCAGGAACTTCGGCTAAACTAGGTACAGCCAACTCTAAGCGCCGATCCCACGCTATTCTATCTCCTGATATGGACTTTCAATGTCAATCTTACCCAAAATATCATGTAATCTTAAAATGGTCATATCTCGACTGTGTGTGAACCGATTTACATGAGAAAATATGGGCCAGAAGCCCACAGTGTCTAGCATTTTTAGGTATGTTGGTCCTTCAAAAAGACCGAAGAACCGGACCGGACCAAACCAAAAAAGACCGAAGGACCGGTTTTTGTCGGTCCTGGTCTGGTCTTTTCCAAATCAGGAAATTCCCACGACCGGTTGCGGTCTGGTCTTTTCCAAATCAGGAAATTCCCACGACCGGTTGCGGTCCGGTCTTTCCAAAAAAGGCAAAAAGACCGAACCAGACCGGACCTTTAAACACTATTCGTAGATGCGTGGAGGAACTTCTTAGGAGGAGTGAGGAGGACAAGGCGAGAAGAAAGGGAAAGACAGACTCTGCATAATATGCAAGACTCAGCTACCTCGCAATCGTCACACAACCATGTGCCGCCACTGGACATCTGAGCTGTGATTTGGATGCCAAACTCCACCAAGTGCCCTCAGCGTAGTCATCGATCCACGCGGGCACCACTTCGAGGTGGCGATGAAGGATGTCTGCGTTGTCATAGTAGTAGACTGAGCAAACAAGGACGACGGATCTTTGAGCTCAACGGAGTAGTTACATTGAAGGACATAAGAGCAAGGTAGAGGTGTCATGGGTGCATGGCGGGTATTGCCGTGGGAGGCATAAGTCACAGTAAGTTGCAGTGTATATTGGTATCGGTGCGGTAGGCATAAGCTCGTTATCTACTCCAGCAATGACGAATCCAACGCGTACATCCAGGCCCATCGTCAACCAATGTAAGGCTCTCTTTACCACCACTACGGTCATGCTCCACATGCCCCAACTTTGTTTTGAACCGCACTCTATTGCCTTTCACAGTCTGTCCTCGGTCCCATATGTGCACTTCCGCCTCTACCTCTGCGTGTTCATCTGTATCCGTGGCATGAACACATCCGCGCCTGAGACCAGTTTCAAGCCGGAGACGGAGACTGCGACCGCGAGAGAGGACAGACAAGAGTCACAAACCCGAGTGCCGCCAATGTTTCATCTGTGATCTGCATGCCAAGCTCTACTGGCACCAAGTGGCCTGAGTGTAGTCGTTGATCCACGCGGGCACCACTTAGAGGTGCTGATGAAGGATGTCTGCATCGTAGTAGTAGTAGACTGAGCAGACAAATGCAAGGACAAGGCGAGGGTGCCTTGAGTCAGATCTTTGAGCCCGACACGCAGTTACCCAACATGTGCTAGGCATGTTGGATACCATCATTCCAAGATAGATAGGAGCAAGGCCAGGTCCGATGTAAGACATTGCAGGTGGAGGCATGAATGCGTGTCATCGTCCAACACAGGTGGAGGTATCACGGGTGCGTGACTTGGAGCATGCGTTGTTGAAACAATCATATTCATTTGATTACTTGATTGTTTATGTCATCAGTCTAGAACTTACTTGTAGACTATTCTTTCATTTTCTATGATGACTCATTAGTATTACTCATACTTATCTTGCTTACTGATCAACCTACTGATCATGACTCATATATCTTACAATGCATGACTCAGAATGACTCATTGCTTATATATCATGATAAGAGTTCTTTACACTATTGGCTACAACTCTTACATAATATTCCATTACATTCTATATATCATAACATGTACAAACAGTCATGTAGTATATAAAAGGGACCTAGATGTCCCTTCAATCTAACAGTTTTTCTACTTGTTCTTCCTTACACTCATCACAACTACTTCAAAACTCTCTCAAGTTACTGTCATAGCAAGCTACTCTATATTCCTAGTAAAGTTCTACTAGAGACTTTATCCCTACTTCCTCTTGGAAGGTTCTATCAAACCTATATCCCCTCGGCTGTGCACAAAGGAGTTTGTATAACTTCTTTATGCATTGTCTTAGTGATCTGATCGTCTGTTTTTGCGGAGCCATGAGCGTATGTCTCCTCAGACACGGATGGAGGTGTTACAGTAAGTTGCAGTGTATATCGGTATCGGCGCGGTAGGCATAAGCTGGTCATCTGCTCCTAGGGCTCAGCAGGGGTATGGGTACCCAGTGGGTGTGGATGTGGATTGGCTCAGGCCATACCCGTACCCATACCCACACCCATACTAGGCTTGGGTTGACTTGACATTTGATTTTGCCACCAAAATTTTTCAAAACATCACAGTAGTCTCACAATTTTTTTGATAGAACGTAGTCTCCATCTGCTACTATGTCCAATCTATCTCCACTCTACCCAAAAGAAAACTAAGAAAACGGAGAAGGCCCAGGCTGCTGAGGTCAAGACACTGTCATCAAAGAAAAGAAGGCTCAATGACGACTCAACAGAAAGCACTACCGCAGACCCCACTCCACCATCCAAACGGCCTTGTGAAAATCCCCAAGGTACAGCTTCTACATCTCCCGGTGAGCCCCGAGGATCCAACCCCGCCAAATGACCTGATGTAACTGTGATCAATGATTCCTATGAAGAAAAGGAGCCACTTACGGCTGAGGAACAACTCAGTGAGTATTATGAATATATAGGTCTACCAAGGCTCATAGGATTACAGAGGAGGCTATGAAAGATTGGACCTCTCCGATATATGCATTCTTTGATGCAGTTCCCTGCATTATCGATGTTGATGGTCGAGACGCCCATGAATTCTGATGCCGCTGTTGAGGGTGCAAGGCTGGCCCAATACAACGGTACCTGGACACCAAAGACACCAGGTCAACTGGCAATATGCGGAAACATGCACGGGCATGCTGGGGCGATGAGGTCGTGAGGGCGGCAGACGATGCACACACAGCCTCCGATGCACGCACGAAGGTTATCATGAGTGCTCAAGACTAACAGTGTTATCAGTATGAGAGATGTTGAGACAGATAGATGAAAAACATCTTATATTATTATATACAAAGCTTGCTAGCTTGCCAGCTTTCAAGCATCCAAGATTGATACTGTATATATATATTTGCATTGTTGATATTAAGTAGAATAGAGTAGTTTGACACTTAGATACTGTAAGATATATAGACAGTGAGTAAAGTTAATGCAAAGCTTGTCAGATGGCTAGTTATATGACAAAGTATATAGAATGGTGATAGAGAATTGACTTGTGGGTATTAATTGTTGATAGCCTTAGAGTAACTTGCATTCTTAGGCATTTAGGAGCATCAGCTAAATAGATTGGAAGTATGCAAGTTGCTATGTAGAGTAGACTCAATGAATCAAAGAAATTTCATACTGTAGCTTATCCAGGCCACTTAGATCATTTATTATTCTATTGACAAAAAAGATATATTGGAAATCTATTCAGAATCAGCTTCAAAAGCTGTTGCCCTCCCACTGTACTTCCCAAGCTTGGCACAAAAAATCCTCTTCACCTTCTTATGACCCCAACATACTGATCAGCAGCTGTTACGACTGGCCTAGGGTAAGGTTGGCTGTAGACCTACTCAAACCCGCTAACCTGTAGCAAGGCAAAGAAGTGGCGCATAAGAGCCAGAAATTGGACAGAGGTGAAGACTCCAGATATACTGGTGGACGAAGGACTCCCATTTAAGGGTGGACGAGGACTTGAGGAAAGGAAGAGGAAGGTCTATTGCATGGCAAAGACGAGGCTAGCAAGTGATACTGTAGGTAGACCAAGATGAGGATCGTGGGAACTACAGGAGACATCTAATATAGCTAAGCGAGTCGTGCACGGACCAAGATGAAAGGGGAAACTAGGAACTAGGGCACAGTGAGGGAAATCTATGAGTGGATGATAAGAGTATACGTGAATGATGAGAGGATGCAATGATGTCGGTGATTAGGAATCCACAGTAAGAAGGATGAGTAAGAAGGCTGCAGAGCGCTAGGGTTCTGAGTAAGCAAGGATAAGAGATAAGAGATGATAAGAGATAAGAGAGATAGGAGATACTCGGAGATAGAGAGATGGAGACGAAGAGAGAAGGGAAAGACAAGGGAGATCAGAGATGAGAGAGAGGAGAGAGGAGAGAGAGGAGAGAGAGGAGAGAGAGGAGAGAGAGGAGAAAGACAAGGAGAGACGAGAGAGATGAGGAGAGATGAGGGGTCGGGGGAGTTGGGACGGCTTCGGGAATATTCGGGAAGACGTCAGGGGGATTTGGGAAGACTGTGGAAAGACGCAAGAGGACTGTGGAAAGACGCAAGAGGACTGTGGAAAGACGCAAGAGGACTGTGGAAAGACGCAAGAGGACTGTGGAAAGACGCAAGAGGACTGTGGGAAGACTAGAAGAAGGAAAAAGATAGGGGCTGAGGAGCAAGTTGTAACAGCAGCCTCCACAAGTTGATTCCACTTGTGATCTGACAGGCGATTGGCTACATTCATTACCTCGTGAGTGGTCTCACCCCAAGTATTACCATCAAACCACTCCTCTCCAGGAGGAACCTCATATTGCCCAGTGGCCCAACAAAAAGTCAGCATACAAAAATGAATGATCAAATTACTTACTGCAATGACTGACAGACTCAGGGCTGCTTGAGGAGGGTACTTCCTTCTCCCAGCCTCTGAGATGACTTGTATAGTCTCTAGGTAGAATCCAAACGTATCCAATATTGCCTTGTGATGGAAAAGGCCAACACCCAACTATCACAATGAGTATTTGCACAAGAAAATCACAAACTGCATTATCAAGATCATTGTAATCAACATCCTTCCACATGTATGGAAAGAGACCCGGAATATGGGTGATGTTCTTACCATCTCCATTAACCTGCTTGTAAGGCTGAGGCACAGCCCACTCAACATACTCAGCATGATGATCAGATTGCTTGAACGATGGATATCGATCAAAAAATGCTGTAACCGCAGCTTTACCTCTCTCAGCAAGGGCCCTTCTCCAATTGTAAGCATGTTGGTTGAGCTTCATGACTTTAATTAGTGATGTACATGAAATCAGCAAGGACTTACGAGCTGAAATACAGGCTCTTGACGAAGGGCAACTTCATGTCTACATTAGGAAATGTCTCGTCCCATATATCTTGACCCTTCTCAACATGGGCAGAGTTAGCAAGGACCCATGGATTGTCAACCGATGAAATATAAAGCAGATAACAATATTGTTCCACTTTCCCTTGGTGGCAGGGAAACCAGAGATACTCGAGTTGATAAATTTGTATGGTCTTCTATCACAAGGACTCTGTGTCGTGACATCCTCATGTAGCTCGTCATCACTAGATGCCTCTTTGGCAGGCTCGACAAGTGGGTTTCTCACCTTGGCTTTACCTTTGCCAGAGGATGTAGATTTCCCCCCCTTACGGCCGGTATCATTGGCAATAGTGTACCTCACCGGCATGGGCTTTAAGCCTCATTGAATAAAAATATATCATCACGTAGTCAATCCCATATCTTTGGTTGATGAGCAATATTTGTCTTGAACGATCTCTTATTTGGTTTGGAGGCTTGCTGAACATGGGTGGTGGTAGAGCCATTGTTGGATTCGAGATGCCATGTAGTGGTTTGACGACGACCCTTAGCTGCACCATGCTCAGGCTCAGCACGTTTACCGTTGGTTAACTTGTCCGAATAATGACCTGGTCCAGATAAGCCATCACATCTGTTGTCCCCAGATCCGTCACACACCACTTGTTTGCGATGTCTTTATCATCATCTCCACTCTCCCGATGTGCATCATCTACTACTATAACATCATTCTCAAATAACTGACTTGGTTGCCGGGGCTGAGATTTATACTTACCATACTTTGGATTGGAAGCGTGTTTGTGATCAGGCCCGGGTATGATGGAGATGTGTCCCTCAAAGTCTTCATCTTTGTCCTCTTCCGGAGCTACACCTTCTGGTTGCGTGAAAACAGCTGCAATAGTTTTAGTTTATATTTTGTGAACAAAGTAGATACACTGGCCTCGACTCGCCTCACCGGGCTTCACGGTGAGCGATCAGGAGGTCGGCATGACGAGTCTTGTGTCTGCGGCATCTTGGGAGTGACCGGTGCTTGTGAGCCAAAGTCCTGCAGGGGTCAATTGAATGTGAAAAGACATATGGTTTAGCCATCAGCATCCACTGTATGACTGCATTGAACACACAAAGGCCAGGAGGAGAACCTCTCATAACATCACAGGCTTTTATCCCAGTCCCAAGTCCTTCTGATATGTTGTAGATATATATAAAGGGGATATGGAGATGTACTCTTCAAGCCCATATGTTGAAAGGGGCAAAAATGCGAGCACATTTTCTGTTTTCCCCCTATTCTTTTTGTTCACCTCATACAATCATGTAAAGCCTCATTTAAGTCATGGGAATGGTTTATTATAGCATATACACTATGTCTATACACTCACACAATGTATAATGCCAGGGGAAAGCAGGGGAATGTGGAGGAAAACATTTAATGAGTGAGATTCCCAAAATGGCAATGTAGTAGGAGTAGTGGCTGCATTTGGTGCGCTTCTTGATTATGTAATCATATACAGTAGAAGTTCTCATAACGCATGACCTCATAATGCATAATTCTCATTTTCCATGAAGTTTGGGCTGGGATGAGGTTGGGCGGGCTATAAAAGTCATAATTTTCGCATATCGCATAATGCATCAGGGTTTGGGGGTGATTATGCATTATTAGATTGTAGATCATTGTGTGCGGGCCAGCTGAGCAACGACACCGAGCATGACTCATGCAACTCAGAGTCCATATTTACGTGTGGGAACTGACATAAACAAAAACTTGATAAATTACTACTGTGCATTTCAACAGCCCCCCGCACTTGGCCCTCCTCTGTAGCCCAGATCTGGGACAGAGTAACCTGAACACATCACCTACTTGAGCATAGTTAATGTCT
Organism: Leccinum rimulosum; assembly: GCA_038091395.1. Taxonomy (NCBI): domain Eukaryota; kingdom Fungi; phylum Basidiomycota; class Agaricomycetes; order Boletales; family Boletaceae; genus Leccinum; species Leccinum rimulosum. The sequence goes on from JBBPOJ010000527.1 coordinate 6,920, forward strand.
CCCAAACGCAACACAGGCTGGAACTTTGTAACGTCAACTGTCCCTCGTTCCGTCAACATGTCGTTTCGAACGTGGATATACAGTAGAAGTTCTCAAGGTTTGAGGCAATTTCGGGTCGAATTGAGGAAGATCGAGGGGGCGAACTTGAAGCAGTCGAGCTTGCACAAGTGGTTTGGTGGTGGGAACGAGGCGCGCCATTGGGTGTGGTTATAGTCGTCACATGTCACACTTTGTCACACATATCCGGTAATGCATATGTCTAATAATGCATCAGGAAATGGGTCGCCCGACGAGGCTGACGGCATCCATAGGTTCATGTCTTCGGGTTCTGTCCCAGGACTCTGTGGGTTTCTGGCAAGGGTGACCTCAATATCATTCATGTAAATTGCCTGAACCTCACGAAGGTGCCTGATTTGATGGAGGAGTGCAGTGCGACGCTGTTGCAAATTTGCATCTCGAGTGGCCGCTTGTGTTGAGGCTAATATGTCTATTTTCACGCTTTGCCTATCGAGCCATGTTGAGATGAATATTACTTAGAGAAGATAATTAGATGTACTGTGTCTCCTCTATTGCCAATGCAAGGGCAATAAAGTTGCTCGGGGACATTTTGTGGCAACTAAGTTGTCCCCGAGCAGTAGCACTCTTGTCCTCCATGGCCAGCTGAGCGCGTACCTCGGCCTCCGTCGGAACTTTATGCAGGTAAAGTGAGGTGAGTGTGTTCTTGGAAGAATGGGGGTAATGATGATCTCCGTCCAGCTGCCAGTGGCCCTCTCGGTGGTCCCGATGGCCGAATTCATCTCCTGCAATGCAGCACGATGACGACCTCATTCCGAAATAGCGACCTTTAATCTGTCGCGAAGCAGCTTTCCTTCTTTGCCGTTAGACCGACACTTTGTGCAGTAATATTACACATGATACCTAGACCAACAAACTTTCTGAAGTTGTGATGGCCGAAGTGATCATCGATTGTGTTGTGTCGAGCTCCAGGCATGCGGGACAAAGCAACGCAAGCCCACCAGGTTTGGTAGGCACAATTCCATTTTGCTCGTTTCCTCACCAGCGTTCTTGAGGAGCTTCGTATGACAGAACTGACGAATCATCCGCAAGAAGGGATGGTACCAATTCTGAGATACAAGGTCAATCCAAAACCTGCTAGATAAATGAAGCACATACCGGTGGAACATTGATGCCCGTGTTGTCCGTAAGACACTCCAGTGTACGATAATATTCATATGCTGAGACTTTGGTGGAGTAGGTGATTTGGAGGAAATGATCCAACTCTCTTGGTGCAAGCAGTCCTCGGATTGTGATCCATAGACGGGTACCATTCGCAGTGCAAGAGTTGTTGTCGATGGGACACGCGGCACTCACAGCCACAAAAACTCACACGGACTGGGTGGATTCCGTTGACATCGATCACAAGGAAGTTCACGTGACCAGCCTCCGGACAGCAGCAAATCATGTTGTCATGACCAAGTTGCACAACGAGGCTGAGACTCTTCAAGGTAACATGCTCAAAGAAATCCCTATTCCATTTCTGTTGAATCATTGTCATTAATCAGTGAGGATACAATGTTGCGGAGGCCCAGATCTTAATCTTGTGCAATGGAAGACGGTGGTGAGTAGCAAGGCAGCAATGATGGCAAAGCATATCACGCCCAAAACAGTCGTTGCAGTGATAGAGGTGTTCATTTCGGGTGTCATCGCTGGCCACGCTACAAGAGCACCACTCTGACGTTGCTTCACCTCGGCTCTCAAGCCTGAGGTCTTTGAAAAGGTATTCTTCCCAATAACCGACATCTTCACCACACCCAGCCCAGCTGATCAATGGGGCATCCTAATGTGCATAACCAGTATCACATGTGATGCGGTCTTAATATAAACTGTAACTTGAAGTCTCACCAAATTTGGGTACCTCTTGCGCACTGTCTTCCTGGCTACAGGCTCAATGATGCAGGGGGTGCCTTTGGCATCCACATCAGTGTAATCATCCTCATACGGCCAGATACAGTTGGTGTTCATGTTTATTTCCACAGGTTCAATGTTCGCAGGGGCTCGCAGCCAGACCAGTGTGTCTTGTATGCCAGTTGCGCGGCGCCATCCGTCCATAGAAACCTGAATCATGTGAGAGTAGGCAAGCTCTTCTTTGTCAGAGCTATCACGGTGAATATAGTACGCCTTCCTTTTGTTCCAGTAGGGAGTCATCATGGTCATGGTGTTGCAGCAGAAAAATTCTGGACCAAGTCCCCTCGACTCGGACCCATGACCCCATCGACCAGGATATCACACTCTACCAGGTGGTGAGCTAAGAAAGAAGCTCAGGGGGCTTTTACACAATCACCCTATGGCCGTTTGGTTATGTTTGCTTGGTAAGGAGTTTGACTTCCATATTTGTGGTCGTTGCCATCTCCATAGTACCATAAAGCGGTGCGTCAGCTGCGATTTGGCCTCCAGTTCCGCCAACTGCCAAGCTGAAAAATTTCTCCCATTTTCCTGCCAACTGCCATGGTCCACAGACTTGCCACCCCTGTTCCCTCCGCCTCGATGCCCTGTCCCGCGAGCAGCGGCTGCTCTTACTGTACTCAACAGTTGTCTGGCGTCTACAATTGTGGACACGCGCAGATTTCTGTCCGTAGCTCAGCAGTTTGTATGCCACCCTGCTGTGGTCAGTAAATTCTCTCACACTCTCGTCTGGCGCCGCTGATTTTTTTTTTGCAGTTGAGCTTGTAGCCCAATCGTTTTTCTTGGCTTCTACACATGTGTGCAAGATCAAGATGGAATGAGCAAGCAGTCTGAATCACTTGCACATATTTCTCCCACAACTGTTCGTCTTAGTTAGATTGCCTTGATGTGGATGGGGAAAGGAGGACAACCGTGATGAAGTGTGACACAAAGCGACGAGGGAAGCCGGTGTACTGCGACACAACAACAATGTGACGAGACGAGACGGACCGTGGCACCACAACACCAACAATGATGCGACGATGCTGATGAATGCCACAACATGGCACCATGACATGGTGACTGCCGGAACGGTCCAGCTTTTTGATCAATTTACTTTTCAGATAGTTAATTTACTTTAGTCCTTAGTATGCAATTTGAGGTCATTGTTTGCTCCTTTTGTCATGATTATCCAATGACAAAAGTAGCAAAAAGTACAAAAACAAGCAAAACAATAGATTGGGTGGTATTGTTTTCACCTTATTCTACATGGCAGAACTCGTACTGATCTGAACTTATTTTGACCACATAAGTAGGAATAAAGCTCATAAGCAACTTGCTATTGTCCTGATGTGAGTCTGCTGTGTCCTTTATTATAGTAGCAGTGCTCGTATACCATTACGCTCTCCTCTGATAAAAGCCTACGAGTCCGATTAAACATTGTTACATGCTATGTGATTAGTATGTAGTTGTTAAATTGGTCACACATGGTATTTCTCCTACACGTGGTTCGTCTTAGTTACAAACAGGTACGCACCAAGACCGGTTGGCAGTCAGCAAGACTCGGCCTCATGTATGCCTCATGTAGTACACTACTATATAATTAACAAGTAAATAATTGATTGGTAGAATTAGTGTTTTAAAGATGTGAATCAGTAGAAACAGCTTACCTTGTTAGTCATGTCACATTGTGACATGTGACAAATTTTATCGCCCTCTCCTTTCATCATCCAACTCCTACATTCCATCATCACTATCTTCTACCATCCCTGTACCACCAACTTGAAATCAATACTTTCTGTGCAACTGCAAGCCATACCAGGTGAGTACTGTAGCTACTAATGGTTGCCAAATGAGCGTTGAACCAACAGGATTACCTTATTAGGGAAGTGCGAACCGTCCGCACTTCCCATATATGGAAGTTCCCAAAACTGATCGAAGCGAAGAGAAACAATCCGTGCTGCAACAAGACGGCGCGGTCGAATTAAGATGCCAATAGGGCGCGCGGGAGTGTGGAAATGGTGAGCAGGGCATGGCGGAACGAGGTGAGTAGGGACTAGGAAGAGGTGGCAGTATAGTGAAAGGGGCGTGAGTGGTCGGATGAATGGCAATCATCAGGGAATTAACATATTACTTATGTAAACTTACAGCTGCTTAAACAAGAATAAGCACATTTTAAGCAAATCACCTATAAGTAAAAACCACTTGTACAAGTATGGTCTACTAGTTCTGGATGCTACTTGCTCGACTCTTATTGTGACTTATTCTTGTGACTTATTCTTCACTTATTTAAGCAATCACAAACCATTTTCTAATAAGCACACGCAAGTAACTAATAAGTATGGCGCCACAACATGCCGGCTGCCATACGGTAAGTAAATGGTAAGTACTAAACAAGAGTCTACGTGGCACATACAAAAAAAGGGGGGTATCGGGCTGGGATCTCGCAAGCAAAAAACACCGTGACGGCAGCCAGAAGTGGTATCCGAGAGGTGGCTGAAGGCAGTGCTAGTTGAGTAAAAGAAATAGGTGTCGTGATCACGACGCAGCATGGCCTGAAGGGGTATCACTGGGACCAAAGGATAACAGAGAAAAAAAATGCATGTGGGTGCATGGCAAGGGCTGTTGAAGGCACTCTCGGTGGCCGCAGTAGAGCTGCCTCCCTCATGGACAGTGGGCACAATGTGATGGCAGCATTCCGTGCTTCCTCAATGATGAGTGCAATTTCGGCAACCTTTCGCTCCTTGACCTGTTCGCTAAGGAGGCTGGCTTTTGAATGGCCACAACGTCTAGGAGTGAAGCCTGAGCTCGGTGCCTCAGATTCAGATTGAGATTGCCAGTGGTCCGAAACCAAGGAGTGTGTGTTAGCGACAAGTTTTTGATTCTGTGTCGGCCAGTGGATGGGTGTTTGAATTTCAAGTTTGACCACGGGACGGGGTGTGGGACGGGGTGTTTTCAACTTGGATGCAGCGGAGTATGACCTTGGACTTAGAGCCTGAGGACTGGCAAAGTGGCTATAAATCTCATCATTTGTCGGAGCCTGCTTGACCTTTTTAGCTGGCCGGGCAAGCATGTTGACACAAGACTACACGTTATTTGGTAAACATCAACATCATTTGAATGAGTAGCGAGCACACTTACCTGATCCATGAGGCGAGAAGCTGCTGTGAGGCGACGACGCCCAGCACTGCCAGTGACAGGCTAATCAATATTAATGCGGCGCCCGCCCACTGTCAACTGGGACCCATTCTCACCACCCTCCTCTATCGGCTCATCTGGCTCTGTCTCCTCACCAGAGAGGACTCCCTCCCAGGTTTCACCTGCGCCGGTGATGTCAGGTGTGGTGGCATCTTGATATTTTCGCTTCAAGCCTTTTAGTCCATCCCGGGTCTTCAGTGCAGGCAGGACCTGAGTGAACTCGACAAGAGTGACCTGACAGCAAAACAATAAGGTGAGAGTGCGACTGACAACAATCCATTATGTTCTGCTTACTTGTTTGTCCACTCCAGTCGCCTTCAGGGTGTCTTCACACTCTAGGCTATTGTCGCCGTCTTCCCCAAAAGCACCGTGGAGATCACCCTTGTTGACCTCATCCGAGTCTATGCTGGACCCTGGTGGCGGCTGAGCTTTGTTGGATAGCACACTTGATGGCACAGTGGAGGGTCCTGTGCTTGTAGAGGGAGCATACTCAGGCTCCCATTCAGAAGCTGCCTAGTTACGGTGTTCTTCTTGCACTTTGGTTGTCTATTGTGTGACCTGGGTCAACACTTGCGCTCTGCGGGCTGTACCAGTTCTGGATGACGGGTGCAACTTGAATAGATTGATGAAAAAAAGTGTCGACTCAGTTAGTAACAACATACTAGTTGTCATGAAAAAGAATTGACGTACCTGTGGACGGTCTGTGGCTGTGTGGACTCTAGCATCACAGTACCACGACCTCTGCTTGCAGCCAAGACCAACTGCTTTGCTCTCTGGTGGCGAGTCTCTGCCACTGCAAGCAGGTCACGCAGACCAAGCCCATCGCGAGGATCCGTTGTGTTGGCCCACTGAACAAGCTGAGTACACGTACCCTGTTGTCATCGTCTTTATCCGAGAGGCAAGCTTGAAGTCAAATTCCAGTTCAATCAGTCTCGATAGTCATAATGCATTTTTAAAAGCTACTTACGCACTGGCAGGCCTGCCTTTGTTAGATCCGAGTCAGCAGCAGCAACACTGTCCTTTGCGCTCGCTTTCTCAGCTGGGCGAATGCCCTTCTTTGTGGGTGCCAGTGCACGTTTTGCTGACTGTGCAGCCCCCATCTCTGCCTCGACGGAAGAAATGGTAGCCAATGCGGACAGTGCCTCATTGTGTCGCATCACCTGCATCTCCATTCTCTCTGTATCATGAGCTAATTTTTCAGAGTGGGTCCGTCGTTTGGCACAACAGCAAACCACCCCTCAGTTAGACAGGACTGGCCAGAACCAGACAGAACCTCCAAGGTGACAGACACTCACAGTAAGGTTCCTAATTGCCTGGATTTGGATAGTAACTTCCTAGACTGACCCAGACTGGAAGAGGATGTGACAGATTGGTGACAGGTGCTCTAGATTGGGACAGTGCCAAGTATGATGGATTAATGTCTCCAGGTCACAGTCCACCCAGAGCTGGACTGTCTGATACATTTTCTGGAAACCAATCTAGTCCCAAACATTAAATGGAGCGAGAACAATTGAAACAAATTACTTACTGTCGGAAATAATCAACCCTCGAGCTCGACACTCCATAATAGCTTTGTCGATATACTCGACAACCTTGGTGTCAAACGTCGCACGGATGGGGAACGGATTGATCGAAGCAGCATCACAATGTGAGAACTGTTTCGCACGTTCGATCATGTCACGAGTCGGCGGGTCGTAGTACTGCATTTGCCAAGGTTCTGCACGTTCCATTGCTGAGCGTCCCGGAAGGTTGGCCGGACGGGCTTGACCATTTCCATTTCCAGTACTCGCAGCTTCCGTATCACCTGTGGCATTGTCAGTGGATTCAGCTTGTTGCTGCCTGGCTGCAAGCAATTGCACATTGCTCGGCAAGCGCGGGATACGGTTCCGCTGCCAGTGGCGGTGTCCAGCCACAACGTTCGCGGGCGGTTGTGCAGACACAGATCGTCGGGCAGGGACCAGATTGCCGGGCACATGAGAAACCAGTTGGCTTGGTTGGCAAAGTGGAGCTTCTACAATGGATCATCAGTTACAATCATGTTTATGAGTGTAACATACCTAGGACACGACTACGCTCATCGTGCAAAGCCGCCTCATTGTTCTCTATGGTAACGGCAGTTAGCATGGTCCATCTTGATTTGGAATAACGTACCCGGCAGACTTCGGAAGAAATCTACAGAAGTGTATGGTCAGCCATGTCAGGTTGAGGTAGTCGACACTGTACCTGGGGATCGCGATCACAAGGGCCATAAATCACACTCGTCGTGTATTTGCAATATGAGTTTAGTAATACGAATTTAAGACGCTTAGTGCACACCTTCTCATTGGCACAGGACTTCCTCAGCAGCTCTATCATCCTCACTCGGTGAGGCTTCGTCAATCTCGCAGGGTGAGATTGGATTAGCACAGTATGCTGGTATGGTTTGTGATGAACAGCTTACCTGCATGTCGCCTCTATTATCCGGGTCGGGAGAAGTTTGTTTTGATCTCCCAGCATCTGACTGGGGATGTGCGAGTGAAAGATCACCCTCGGCAGAGATGCGAGAAGTTGAAGCAACCGGAGACCATGCACATTGAGAAGAGGAAGAGAAGCACTGTGCAGCTTGACATTGTTCGCCTGTGGAGGAACAAATAGACGGGTCGACGTTGGTGCGGTCGAGACTTTCCTCGAAGAGTTGCCCGACAACAATGAGGTATACTGTAATGATGGCGGTCCAGAACCGTTTGACGCAGGCTGGGAGGGTATTCCACGGAACCTAGCTCGAGGGGGAGCCTGTGTATCATCCTTTGCCTGGAATCCAACTTGATCAGGGATTCTGAATCCGAATTGTTGACTGGGCTTCGCTTGAGTAAATTCTGGCCTTAAAGACGACTGAGAAAACCGAGGAGCCGTAAATTGTACGTGGGCCTGGGATGCCACCTCGTCAGATCCACCTTGTCCTTTGCGACGGTCATGTTGACCAACGTCCTCAGATGGAGCCATAGGATTGAGATCCTCGCCCTGCATAGCAATGTCGATTTTCGACAAACGTTTGGACCGTTCCATCTGGATCCGTTCTATTTGCTTCATCTGGGCCAGTCGCCCTCCGTTACCTCTTCCCGAGCAGCCAGAGCATCATGTCCCAGCTCCATCAGCTCCATATTGTGTCTCTACTCAATTAGAACTGGCAACAACGAAGGTTGAACGTTGCACACATACCGGTAAGTTCTTCGTCTGGAGTTGTTCAAGGTTTTTTTGACCCGTTGCCATTGTTGTTGTCACTTTCGAAAATGATTCTGCGCTTCAAGGCCATCATAAATAGTGGAGGGCTACAAGGTGAGGTTTTGCCATTTTAAGTATTCCGCAAGTGATGGGAACATACGATGGGGTTACGTATTCATGTACATAACACAATGTTCAAGTTACGCGACGACAATACTATGTACTAGATGATTGAGTTTGTGGAGCAAAAGTCTATCTAAGACGTTAAGGTCGCCCCAACTTGTGCTATCAAGACCTGATATGCCAAGGCTCTCCATATTCGACCTAGTCTGCCGCTTCCGCAACTGAGAGCCTGAGCTTGATCCATCCTCATTTTCAAGAAGGTGTTTGGAGCTACTCCGCATCATCATCCACCAAGGCAGTGGGATATCGGGCAAGACAACAGCAGATATAGCTGTGGTTGACATCAAGGAGGCACTTGACGCAGAGCCACGCAGTCCACACTGCACGATTTCCTTTGTTTTTGCCATCGTCAGCACCCAATAATCTTCCGGGAGCTTCGCGAGTACGATAACAATAGCATCGATGAAGTTGTCGTGAGTAAAGTGGCGGTTTGCTTGATGATTCCTCCCTTGCAGCCGAATGGGTAAGATGAGCTCCTTCCGGATTTTCTCGAGTAGGGGGATTACTAGGAGGTGGAAATAAGACGATATATACGGACTCGGAACCAGATGCCATGTCCAGCTGAAGTCAGATTGTATAGTAATAACTTTGAGAGTGCTGGGCTGCGATAGACTGAAAAAAGGTCGAAACACAAGACAGCTCTTTTGCAGGTTTGCGTTTGCCCGGCTCATCGTACAGGAGACAGATGGCGAGTAAAATATAAAAGAACGATTCCAAATCGTGGTGAGCTTGATGCACCACCGGCAGAAATCCGTACAGATCCAGTGTTACCGAAAACCTACAGTGCAATGGAGTGGGTTTGCATCGATCGAAGAGTTGGAATTACTATCTGGGAGAGGATCGTCGGCTACGGGGATAACAATGTTGTGTGATGCTGTCAACTTCGTCCGAGTTAGTGGTTTGTTTTCGCTGCTGCTACAGATTCCAGAAACATCGCCCTGTGTGAAATCCTCGGTGTCGCCCGTAGAGACCGCATATCCCCAATCACAGAGTCGAAGGCCTCAACACAATAGTTTCTGTATTTTTGTCCAAAGCTCGGCCTTTTCGGGTTCAATGAGCGCTCCGAGGAAATCTTCACCAAGGTCATTGTGTATCGCCAAAACGAGTAACAAATTGAATAAACTACTACTGTCTCCCAGCGATTCCTCGTCGCAACTGAGTCCGCGCATTGGTTGAATTTCGCTAGAAACTGACTGACGCACTCAAACTATTCCATGACAACAAGGATGCCGTCACGCAGGCCGGTGGTCACAGGGACTCTTGGGAGATCCCGGAGCTCGAATTGCTTCAAAGTGTCGTATTGAGCATTGAGCGATCTGGTCCGGTTATGCAATGGTCCACAGATCCGACCGAGCATGCTCACGTTCAAGAGATCAAGGTTCCTGCGCGGTCAAGTAATAACCAAAATTACTATGACCAAATTGCTCGTTATTTGGACCGTTCCCACAAGTGCATCCATTTTGACGTCGCCACGTACGTTGCAAACCACGAAGAGCCCCTCTTGTCTGACAAAGAAGACCCCGATTTCGACAGAGAGAATGAGATTCCATTGCGCATGGTTTCATCCCCAGAGCTCCGAAGCCACACCGCACATTTGCCACTTCCACGACTGCCTTTCACATCGCAGATAAACCCTCTTTTCAAATGACTGTCGATGAGGCTGCGGCCCTTTTTGGAATCCTGGACCTCCGCCTGGCAATTAATTCTTACAGTGTATTAGAATCACACAGACATCCACGACATCTCAGGTACTTTGATGCAGGACCTTCATTGCCCATTGCCATTCGACGAGATCTGGATATGGTGCAAATTACATGTTCAACAATACTTATATCATGAAGACAATCAAGTAGATGCGCCACAGACCCTGAGGGCATTCCCTCCGTCTCCCGATCGCCCTCACGGGCTTTATGACACCATTGTCATTAGTCCCAGCTCCGAAAGCGACTGGCCACACCAGGGTATTGAAGGTACATCATTTAAGCCTAGTATATCTTGTGTACTATTGAGGCATGGTAATGTAGGTCACATTGTCGCACAGCTCAGGCTCATTTTCTGTCCAAAGAACACCGACTATTTGGTCGCTTACATCCACCACTTCAACCTTGTACCTCAACAGGGAAGTCCAAACAATGTTCACCTGGGAACAGGGATGCAACTGATTAGGCGTGCCACCAAAGCAAATGGGACACGAATTGGCGGTGTCGTTCCTCTGACACACGTTCGATCTGGGGCACACTTGATCCCGAGCTTCGGGAAGCAAGCTCATCCACGCTTATCAAGACAGGATACGTATGAATTGTCGAGCGAATTTTGGTTAAACAAATTCTGGTCGAAGGAATCGTATTACACCCTATGCCCTTCATAGTTTATAGAGTCCCTATGTGGTAATTAGTGATCGATTGATAAGCTATCTCAGAACTCATTTCATCTATGCATTCCACCACCATTGATACACTCGAATCATTCAACCGCATATGAAGACAGGGCTGCAATGAAACAATGGATCAGATGTACAGTGCATGCTATCTGGCGTGGCGATTACATAGATGTAGCCTTTGCCAAATCCCAGTCAATTAAGTAGCCTCGTCTGTTGAAGATGATGATGTTTCCGACGCTAATATTCTGATGTAGAATTCTGAGAGCGAATGCTTCGGGATGAGCTGAACAACAGTCATCAATCAATCAACTCCTGCCTTGCTTTATGAAACAACCCTACCTATCATTGCATCATGCACGGCTTGCATGAGCTCTTTAGAGGAACTGAAGGCAGATAACAGTTTGCCAACAAGGTCGAGAACAAGTCGGTAGTGGGCATGGGAAACGATTTTAACATCTTGACGACACACCCAAGGAGAGTCCAAATGCCTTGTGTGCCTTCTGCTCAACCCAGCTGTCCACATCCCTGCAAGCAAGACAAACAGGAACATGCTTGACACGTGAGGCTTTGAGTTTAAGATAAATGTCGCCAGGCTCGGGTTGCATATCCGGGATGCTGATACGCCAGGAATCTTTGAAGAACACGAGACGATCCCCTGCAGGATCGTATGCGGGAGAAGCAGGAAGGGACGGAATACTCTCCATCAAGGGAAAGCCGACTGCCAATCAGCAAACCAGCACCTGGCTCTACAGACCTGTGCAGGGTTACACAGACCCACAGACCCTATAGAGAGGTACCTAGTAATGCAGACCTGTACAGAGTACCCCCTATCTGTACAGACTCTACAGAGTACCCCTATCTCCACAGAGCTGTACAGAGTACCCTGTACAGACTCTACAGAGTCTACAGGCTCACCATACCGAGCTGTACAGACCAGACAGAATCATGTGATTTCTACAGATGCTCATCCAGATCTTGCTTTCAAATCATATCAAAATAGTCAAATGTAATATATTATGCATCAGAAAACGTGAAAAATTCTGAATTGCCTGAATACATCTTACATGCCTTATTTTAGGCATTTAAGATTAATCAGTCTGACAGGCTGTCAGTTAGATCATCATTCAGGCACTCAGTCTAGCAGGCCGTCAGTTAGATAATAACTCAGCCATTCAGTCATTTCAGCGTCCCCCTGCATAAGATTACCAGTTCTTCAGTCAGCTAAGAAGTATGGTCTGTCAGGTCATAAGTTAGGCAGTATATCCAGTTTATTTATTTCTTCAATCATCATGCAGCAAGTTACTTCAGTCAGCTAAGATGTATTTTCTTTCAGACAATCAGTTAAGCAGTATATCCAGTTCATTATTTCAAATTTACATATAGCAAGTTCCCTCAGTCAGCTAAGATGTATAGTTTTTCAGATCATTTGTGAAGCAGGATATCCAGTTTGTCAGACATTCAAACTTCCATACAGTAAGACACTTCAGTTAGTCCAGATGTATGTGTAGTAAGTAACTTCAGTCATTTCAGAGGTACAGTTTGATAGGACATACAGTTTATTTTATCCTTCAGAGAACTATGTAGTAAGTCAGTTCAGTAGCTTGTAATTTCCACAGACACACAGATGATCAGTTAAACTGTACTATAGATTTCTCAGACAAGTAATCCATCTCAGATCACTCAGCCTTTGAAAACATTAATGCATTCAGCAATGACAGTATGGTTTAAGCAACCTAGTCTACTCAGAATCCTCCTCATAACACTCAGCTCAAGCTGATGACTGCCCACTCTTTGACCTAATGGACTGAGGTGCCTTTACCTGATAGGCCCCAATATACTCCTTGGCTACTTCAAGAATCTTACCCCACTTCCTATCTGTGATCCGATCCACTGAATTCATTACCTTGTTGGTTGCATAGCTCCATATAGTCCCCGAGAATTTCTTCTCTCCCTTGGGGGCAGGAACAAAGTTCCCTGTGGACCACTGACAAAATGCCCTCTCGACCTATGAAATGATCAGAAAGGGAGACTGTATGCAGAAATAGATATACCGCAACAGTTGATAATCGAAGAGCTCCACCAGGAACTCTACCCTTAGCAGTTTGTCTATTTGCATCCAGAAGATCATGTATAACTTCTAAATGATGAGCAAAGGTATCCAGGATGCACTCATGAAGGAATGCTCCTTTCCGACCTCATGATTGATCAGTCAAAATACAAAACAATCTCCGAATCGCCTACTGGTTTGACAGGATTGGTAGCATCCACATCCTTCCACATGTATGGAAAAATAGCAACAGGCTTCAATAGCTTGTTACCATCCCGATCATTATACTCGACAGGATCCAGGACGGCCTACTTGACATAAGACGCATGAGCTTGAGCAGTCTCGAACTCCTCATAACGAGCAAAGAAGGCTGCAATAGCCTTCTCTGCACAACTGGCAAATTCCTTCCGCCATTCGTATGTTTTTTGTTTGGTCTGACATGCGTCAGTAGATATCTCAATAGACTATACCATACATACCAGAAAGAAAACAGGTTCGTCTTTTCTTGCGATGGCCCAGTTATGTCTTGGGAATATCTTCCACCAGAGTGCCTGTGCACTGTCAAGTTCATCCGCAATGGACCACGGATCACTCAGGGTGGCTACGTAGTCATGCCAGAGGGGCAGGTAACCCTCCTGCCAAGCCTTTGCACTCCGAGGATATCCCGGGAGGTCCTCATTTTGAAACTTACGTGCTTTCATTCTCTTGCGTTGACCTTGATGGGTACCAGCCTCGGCTCCTTCGCGCTGACGACGTGGATGATGCAGTTGGGTTGCTTGGTTCGCAGGACGACAAGCAAATCAGTGTAGATTCTGCGGAAGTTTCGTCAAAGCAGACTTTCCGCATCAAGCAAGGCAGGATGTCTTCGCCCCCTCTTGGCGAAACAACGAGCAGGCCACGCAACGTGACGCCATAGGACCACCCAACCATTCAGCCCGGCGGGGGTGACACTGAAGAAGAGAAACACGTTGACAATTACACGAAGGCACCTCAGCGTCGTCACACCCCGAACACCCCGTAGTACGCCCAGGTGGTCTTCAGCTCCCAACGGCCATGCGTCTGTCTTGCCCCCGAGCCCGCCGTCGGTGATGTCACCGCCTCTCGTGAGGACACTCTTTTTCATGTCGTCTTTGTTGTCCAGTGCCGACCAGGAGACACAGCATCGGTGGCACGAGTCGCAGCGCACACATCGTCTCCGGGTTTGCGAAAAGCTCTGGGAGAACGAGAAGATCCGCCTCCACGAAGAGAAGCTTCCGCGCCATGCACAGATGTGAACAGCTCGCCCTCGACCAAGAACGTGCCCGCCTCGCAGAGAAGCAGCGTCACACCAGGGTGCGTCATACTTTTTATCCTTCCCCCCCCAGCCCCTCACTATAAAGTCTAGTCCCGCCCCGAGACCAAGTTCGCCAAGCGAGAGCAGGATCCCTTTCAGTATACCTTCATGCCCCCATCCGAACCCTCACTACCCTGTCGCTCCCCCAAGGCTCCCAAGAAGACCGGGTCCCACAATCGTTCCGTCTCTTTCAAAGAGGTCATCAATGCGATGAACGGGAAGCTCTTCCCTCCGGACTCCTCCGAGCGTGCAGACGACGCAAGACGGCTTGTCGGCATGCCCATCGCGAATGCAACCCCCAACAAACGCAGGGGTTCCGTCCGCGCCGAGTTGCTCGACAGTCTTCTCCAGGTCGTCGAGTGGCAGGAAGGTAAGAAATAGAGGGCCAAAGGCAAAGAGGCCATCCCCAACCATCAGGCGGTCAAGTCCCCCGTTCTCCCCCATCCCCGGTCCCTCGGCTCCATCTTCTTCGCTATCAGTCCCTTCCGTATCCTCTTCCGTCTCATCGCCACCCTCTCGCTCCAGTTCATGGCTGTCTTTCGGCAGCTGGCGTTCCACTACCACGGACTTCACTGCCCCTGAATCTCCCATCTTGGCTTCTCCCACCTCTTCCAAGTCTTGTCTCCATCGAGCACCAACGTGAACTCCACCCACGTTGTGCCTTTGTTCGCATCTCGGTTGAGGAAAGCCCTCTTTGTCCCCCCACCACGCCAACGTCATTGGCTCCCCGTCAATCAATGATTTCGTGAAGGTCCCAGAGGGCGCCTTGTCTTCACTTGCACTCGTCCGGTACCTTGGCGATCATCGAGATTCGATCGACTCGGACAATCGCTTACCTCCTCGCACGACCCATGCTGAAGCCTTCAGCGCATTAGATCCTAATGACATCGAGAATTTGCGTTTAAAGGCCAGCAACCGTGCAAACGCTGAGACAAGCTCGACGCTCGAACGCATCCTCCGTCGGTGCGCGAACCGACGACCATTCGTCGTCCAGCAACCAACCAAGAGCATTCCAGCCTCCGTGGTTGATCACTGCCGGCCGTGACCAACGGGAAGAGAATGATCGGGTACTGAACGATCTAAACGCTTCGTTCAGAGACGTCGGTCTTCTGCATGCGAACCCTCACAAGTCGTGGAAGACGATATCGAAGCGCAAGTCCAATCAAGGCATCCTCGATCAGATTCTGGACGACTGTATCTACATGCTCTTGCCCCTTTGGCCCGGCGAAACTGACTCGGCTGCCGTCCGCGCTGAAACCAGCAGCACCGCGTCGTTTGTCACAACCATCCCTGAGAACCGGCAGTACTTGCTCGTCTACTATGTCCCTTTTGGCGAGGCGAAATCGAAAGACAAGAAACCTGAAAAGAAGAAGGCGAAGCAATCTCACTCGTCGGACAGTGGCGTCGAAGAAGTCAAGAATATCTATCTCTCTGCGTTCCGTGTGGTCGCTCGTGTGGTGACGTATGACGAGTTGCGGCTGACTGGCATTCGGGTTCCGAGTGATGGTTTGGCCATCAACGGTCCTGAATGGGAAGCGATCAACTACCCTGCTTCCGCCCCGCTCCAGGAGGCCCAGATGATCGACACCGTTGTATGCCAATCCTACGGCCGGGAGCACGGATTTGATTTTCAACAAGAGGGTATTCTCAAGCTGGGTCTTTACACGCGAGAAGAGTTTTCTAACCAAGATCCCTCGGAGACCGAAATAGAGGAGAAGGACAGCAAGGTGATGCTTACGCCGATAGGCAGAGCAGCCGTCGAGATGATCTGGTTAGATTACCTCGCCAATCACAAGTTTTGGTCATACATGACACCGCATTACGGTCGGTTCGCTTATCCCTTCGTATCGTTGGCGCCCAGATCGCCGCTTCGTCTTCATGACGGTTCTCTTTTTTTTTTTCCTGTTTATTTATACCCTCCAGCGCGCACTCACCCGTCTCACCCCTAGCGCACTCCCACCTCGCGAGGACAGGACGACAACGCATGCCACCACCCCGCAACGTGACGAGAACATCTCGGATGAGGACAAGGGAAAGGAGGCGACGATGGCGACGATGGCGACGGCATCTCTCCGCATACAGGCGGCTCTAGTAAAGCGTGTCACGCGTTCACCAAAGGTATCCAGTCCGCCTATATTACCGCCACCATGTTTGCGGCAGGTCCCACCGTCTTCACTGTAGCGAATATACGGGCTCGTTTGTATGAAGTATATTTACTATACCGGCCCGAAGACGCCAAAATTAACTAAAACGAATCGCAATCGGACTTAATTGGTCACGTGACATTGCCTTTATTTGGACTCCAGCTCGCTTGAAATTTCTCTGCGTCTACCCCATCTAGTACGGGTTGTTCGATGGCCACTCCTCCGCAGGGCAAGAAGAGAAAGCGCTCTGTTGGCGCACAGGATGGTTCTCAATCACAAGATGGAGACCGAAGGCGCAGTCACCGTAGGAACAGAGGCAAGAACGGGCACTCGGAGCAGATGCTGAAAGTCAGCGACGTACTCGAGCAGAAGGGATATCGGAAGTCCAAGACGTTGGTCACTCTCGACGATGCGCCGGTCAATCCAATGGCGCCGGTAGCGATATCAGGGAAAGGAAAGAAGAGAAGAGCGAAGGCTCCTAGCGATGTAAGTTCATATACTTTTTCCAGCTATTTATTAGGGACTGGGATTTTTGTAATCTACAGGATGACTCGAGCGAGAAAGAGATGGATGTCAGCATCCCAGCTGCGTCAATCCCACCACTTCACTTCGCGGAAGAAGGAGAGCGTTTCGGTTTTCGTCCTGCTCGAGACTCACAGCGCAAATCATCTTTGCGAAATGAGGATAGTGACGAACAGGAAGAGGGCGTTGAAGGCAGAAGATCTGACGGTGACAATGACAGGGTAGGGACCGAAGCTGAGAACGGTCCCGACGCAGAATCTCGTAAAGGTTTCAGTCTCGTTTCGTCTCATTATTTGGAGTGCGCTGAAGTAGTATCCCAGCTGTCAATGCTGACTCGGACGCGCTCTATTTCCCCCCTAGTTCGCCCCCGGCGAACCACGACAACACGAGAGGTATATAACTCATCGTATCGGAATGCTTGCAACACTCATTTCGGACAGGTAAGAAAGTGGGACAGCGATACGAGGACGACGACTTTTTTCACAGACTCAACGCTCAGCAAATTGATGATGGTATGCTTCTTAAGAACTCTATTCGGGCTCACGCGTACTAACAAGATGAAGGAGAAGATACCACTCGCAAAGTCAGGAAGCCCAAATCTTCTCATATTCGGGACCGTGAACGCGATGGTCGTGATCGTGAACGGGATGGTCCTGACCGTGAACGGGATGGTCGTGGCCGTGAACGCGATGGTCCTGACCGTGAACGCGATGGTCCTGACCGTGAACGCGATGGTCGTGGCCGTGAACGGGATGGTCCTGACCGTGAACGCGATGGTCGTGGCCGTGAACGCGATGGTCGTGATCGTGAACGCGATGGTCCTGTCCGTGAACGCGATGGTGGTGGCCGTGAACGCGATGGTCGTGACCGTGAACGCGATAGTCGTGACGGTGTCGACAATACTCGCAAGAACAAAACCAAAGGAAAGGACTTCTCGTAGTCATGAACATAAAAATGATAACGTTCATTTTCACAAAGGCAAATCCAAGGCAGCACATTCGTCTCACAAGTCCTCGAGTCGCAAAAGCAAGAACTCTCGCGTAGTCGAATCAGACCGTGACGACTTGCCGCATGATGTGCTCGAGCACCATCAGTCCAAGA
>JBBPOJ010000528.1:0-24969 GCA_038091395.1 Leccinum rimulosum
GTTAGGACGTTCAAGGAAAGGTTAACGGAATCTATGTCCATAAGTATTACTCTGGTCCATTATGCCAGGCGCGGGTAAAACGGCACCACCACAATCCATGTGGACCTGAGACTCGGATGGATCACGATCGTGACCGTGTGAAAACAAACAAACAAACATCATCCGACATGTACAGTACTTGGCTCGCGCTGCGCGCGCGATAAGCAAAGTTTCGCACAACAAAACTGTTAAGACAACTCAGTGAAAGCGGCAATTTCCGGTAAGACATTCTCACGAATTCAAAAACACGCCGAATCGACAGTTTTCACTGGGGGTCATCATCGATCATCGATCGTTCCCCTTTGAATTTAGCGACACAAACAAACACACTACTGTAATATTGGTGGCAACCGCAGAAAGACAAACAACATCGTATGTAAAACTTGTACACGGATACCTTGGTAACCTTATGGAAAAAATAAAAAAGGAAGAAAAACTTAATGTTTTTCTGTTCAGTGCAGCGGGCACAGGTACGAAGTACAACAATGAATGGAAAAGACATTTTGGTCCGCATTGGCCTTAGTTAACAGAGGCACGAATAGAAGTGAATCAAAGAATAAAATACCCCCTGTTATAGCTATCTGCATCAGCTCTGAATTGGTGTTATAGCCTCAGACGAAGAAAGAGCTCACTGGATGTGACATTCTGAATACAGTGATCATGCCCGCAACTCCTCCCTGGAAAGATTCAGGTTCTGCATCCGTAGGTGAACGGGTGTAGCTATGTATTGATCCCCCACAATATCTTCGTCGTCAACACCCACAACATGCGCTTCAGATATCTTCCGAGCTTCCACATCTCCAAGAACTTGACGCGAGGCTTCCTCCCAGTCCCGGCAACTTCGCTCAGCGTCAGCGAGATTGATAGCAAGTGCATTCCTCGTCGTCAGTGCTTCCGTAAACTTCTTCTTTACAAATTCTGTGGGAGGGGTCGAACTGTGATTGTACTGAGAAATTCCCTGAGTTCAGATCAACATTTCATCAAAAGAGAGACTAACCATATGCTTAACATTATCTCGGAGGAAACGGGCATAGGCAGAGACACTGAAGAAATTGAAGTATCCAACGGGAGACTCTTGCTTCCCATCCCCATGAGAATCTTGGGGCAGAGGAAACTGAGAAGAGGTTTCTATGGCTGATGCCGCATCTATTCCGCTGCCAACGGGTGGTAACTGCGTGGTGTAGTGTATGAACGACTCTTGGTTGGTTGCAGACATCGACATCGCAATTTGAAGTATATCCTCGGAGATGGACGTCGCGATCAAAGCTTGAGCACTGTGTCACAAGGTCCTTAGCATTACAAAGCACTTCAAATAAACGAAAGTCATAGATTCCACCTAGGAGACCTTGTCGCTTGTGCACTAGGCCATCTTAGGAGTAAAAAAACTGTACAACCACAAGTACAATTTGAAGCATGGCGCACCCAACCCCACGGAGTCTTACGCCGTAAATTGTACCACAATTTATAGTTCTCACGCACACCGTGAGCGTACACGTGACCAACAGTACAGTCTCTAGTCCCACCAGTCAATTGTCGGCCCCGGGCCGTCGCCGTCGTTATGCAGTCATCGCGCCGGACGCTGGGGCATTGTTGGCGTCATCATGTCGCCGCTTGCGGGATGGAACCGTTGTGAGCATACAATAAAAGCAGTTAATGATGTCAGAAAGGGGAACAACTCCAAATTTCAGACAGAGCCACGATCCTGTTGATGTATGTCGCGAGTTGAATTTTGAAAGACCGTTGAGCTGCACGTGTTTCGAGACACGGCAGCGCGGTGACTGAGTACTGAGCGCTGAGCCAAGATAGTTTCCTGTCGGTCTCACCACTTATGTATGTGTGTAATATATTACAAAAACATCGGGTGATCATACCCTCACATGGCGTTGCAAACGTTAACGTGCGAGTGCATCTTAGCAACGAGCTCTAAGCTGTGCGGGAATTCACTATAAAAACAAAACACTTCTGCGCAGTAGGCTATCTCTAGGGCATGGTCTCCCAAGGTGCAAGGCATGAATGGTTGGTGAATAGATCCTGGGCCAAGCCCCATGTAGCTCCGCTGATCTGCATGGAAAGACGATACCAGAAGTAGAATCATCGCCTGTGTATTATAATGGGAGCGCTTGCTTCTCAACTTTTACGCAAAATTTAGTATGAAGCAGAGCAGGTCGTGCCGCACATTTTTCAAACCCATCGGCATGCACTGACACATCCTCACCTCCGTCGACAAGGATGTAATGTCCTTGCGGTAACTTGCTATGCCGCTGCTGGCTTTACGTTCGGGGGACCATCGTCGGCGCTCCTCCTGCTATCCTTGCATGCGATGGGGCTCTCGGTACCTGCATGGCAGCATGCGCCACCGTTGCACTCTTTGCCCCGACCCCTTGAACTCGGTATTGGCGTTGTATTGTACCTGGGCCACTGCCGTCGGCATCCGTGTCGTATCGTTGTGGCGCCGCAAGGTCATCGGTCATCCTTCAACGTGTCATCTTCGGGGCATTGGAATTTGGAACGTGTTGTGAGTAGATTAGCAATTGAAAGTAAGATAAAATAAATACCACGGACATGACTCAGAATCGATGACTCGGACCCGCCGTCGACGTTGCGCCTGATGATAGGCTTACGATTAGTGACCAGCCGTGTACCATGAGTCCGTGACCGTTTCGATACTGCACGCGTGCCGTGCATCATCGGCGTTCCAGCCGTTCTTGAGGAAGATGCTCCAATCAATCAGCTGGAATGGGATCAGAACCGCATTTGAGGTCGAGAGTGAACATGAACACCATACCAAGCAGATGATAATATAGATCCAAATGGCCCCATACCACGCGGGAAACGGTTGGAGGCGAGAATAGTATGGAAGGGTCTTGCGCTTTAGTGCCGCTATAGAAGCGAATATAGGTACGCAGATGCCGAACCACGTTATGAGGCCGGTGACTGATGTCATATTGGAAAACCAGTTGAAGACCGTTCCAACACCTTTGGATGCAGTCATGAAGGCAAGTAGAGCAAACAGCGAGCTGAAGATGACCGCGACATAGGGAAGACTAGATTTGGAGGTCCTTCCAAATGTTTTCGGTGCGTTACCGACGATGGCCAAACCATCTATTAATCCGTACAGTTGAGTGAGACGCTCGAATCAATGAACAGCGCAGACCTCACAGAGAGGGCGCGAGGACGCGTAGAGATCACTGGATGCGGCTGACCACGTGGAACTCATAGACAGGCATTGATAATCTGTCGCGCAATGAATACCTGCGGTTATTTAGGTGATGCCATTACATACCGAGGGGAGATGTTTAATTCCAGCATTTTGTATTGGTATGACGAATGGCGAAGCCGCGGTGCCACTTGCCAGCACCAGTTGCGAGTGGTTGGAAGGGACGAGTAGACCGATCACGAAAGTGCCCAGAATGTAAAACACGATGCGAGATTCAAAAGGGTCGTTTTCGTGTTGTTTAGCCTGCTGCCACCTCCACCAGCGCCAGCATGTCCTTTGACGTTCGCTTTGGCCTGCTCAATATTGCCATCCAATACGACCTCCAACATCCTCTCGGCCGTAAGATCATCCAGCCTCAGAAGATTATTTTTCCAGGATAAATGCAGTTCGTTGAAATGGGTGATATGCCTTTTGGATGCCTGAAACTCCATGTTACTGATACTCTTGAATTTGAGTTGCTTTGTGAATTCATTGCTCGCTCTGGGGTACAGCTTCAGGAGCTCCGACAGGGGTTCTGGGAGATATGCGTCAGCTTCGATTCCAAGATTGAAGAGACACTTACGGAGATCATCTAGCTTCGTGGTGTCACCTCCATCGAACGCGAATGCCCCGCGATCTACAGCCCTAATATGGCATGGGATGAGCTTAGGAGCATAAACTAAGATGGTCACTCCTCACGGAAACGATTGCAGCGCTTCGTCCAGAAGCGCCTCGAACAGTGACCTTTCGAGTGCGGGTTTCTCCTTGGCCAACTTCGCAGTTACAGCGGTGATGTCCTGTTTGATACGTGTGTCGGACATACTTCTAACAGCGGCAGAATCATGCTTCCATTTCCTGCAAGGTTCAGGAAAGCGTCTGTCTAGTCCGACCTGCACCAAGATTTTCAAGGCTTCGTCATCCAGCTTTTCATTCAGGCGAAGACGATCTGATGTCCTATCGATACCAAGGATGAAAGTGGTCAGAATGCAGTCCCGTGCGCAACGGGTGGCACGTACAAGTTCCGTTCAAGTAGCAACATCTCCACCGTACGCACAGTAAATGCTTCCTCGACGATCCTCGCCTCTCGGTGGTCCACCGTCATAAACCCTTGCGTTGTCTTGCCGAAGAGTAAAAACGGTGCGATAGGCGCGGGTTTGCTCGGGTCCGGATCGTCGGTGAAGTCTTCTTGAAGTGCGATTACTCGCGAAACAGCCTGAGGACGCAATCCCATACACCAGATTCGTCAGTCAAGTCGGCACTAGTGTCCGAAACAAGTATGAATTGACCTTAAACCCCTCACGAACGGTCACGGACTCTTCCTGCTCATTGGTTTGTGCGACTTCAAATGTGATGATCCGGTCCGACTCGTGTGGTCCATTTCTATATCGTCATTCAAATCGTCATCTCCTTCGTCGTTCCAGAGAACGGTTTGCGCGTGCTCGGGTGAGATTAGAGACACGACTTGGTCACACATCTTTGTCAGGTACCTGTTCGAGATGGGTATTTCAGACACAAGTCATCTCGGACAGAATCAATGTGATTGAACCTCATAAAAGTGATACGATTGCGACGAACAGAGGATGCGGCTGAATCATCCCAAGTCGTTTTCTCTGGCCAGTATAAGACAAAGACTTGATGAGAGCCCTCGACTTGCTCTGGTGCTGTGACGATGTAAAGACCGGAACGGAGAGTCGGCTGCGAGCGAGTGTATGTATCTGATTCTACGAGAAGCTGTGTCGTGCTGTCAAGGCAGATTGTTAGTATGCAGAGCATCGGCGATCGCGCGTGGGGGACATACGTGGTTTCATCAATGGCGCCGAGCTCCAACATAAATCGGACAAGTTCTTCTCTACTCCCGTAGACGCCGACAAGCTTGATGGCGTACTTGTCAAGGGCTTTGAAGTTTACCCTTGTCATCGACAGGTATGCACCTGGGCAAACATCGTTGAGGAATGCCTCGAGCGAGCTCTGGGATATGATGATCTTATCGACTGATACCAAAACAGCAATTAGAGATAGTGGACAATTTGTCTGGAATGCTCACCGAGGCCACCACTACCCTGCTCCGAGATGAGGTCAAGGATGCGATACATTCCTTTGATGGAACAGGCCAAATCCAATTCATCACGTTGGAGAGCCGGGATGTCTATATCCATCTACCGATAGGCAATCACACTTGAGATCCTGGTCGGACGGAGATGAATGAACATACCTGATCGATCAACGAGTGCTCTTCATCGATGGACTGGTAGACGCTTTCTTCGCCATCAGACCCAACCCCGTCCTCGATGGGATGTGTGTAAATGGCAAGCGAAGGCTGGGAAGGCGTTGACTCAGATTCGAACGCGATGTCAGACTCCGTGTCCGAACTTGCAGAGGATACATCATATCGGATGGAGGTTGTGCGATGTGGAATTTGGTGCTGAGAAACAACGTCCTCCCTTTCAAAAGGGTCTAAAACTCAACCCGCCCATCAGTTTGTGTGAGCATCTCGGTTTGCAGGAAACATACCTTCAGCCTTTCTTCTTCCTTTGTCTATCTTTCTTGGAGGGTAGCCATCGCCACAGTCAAAGTCGCTGTTTTTGAAGAGATTAGGAGGTCTATACGACGAATCCATTGTGAGCGCTAGTGAGTGACTGAGCAGCGCGGGATGATGGTCTAAGTTCAAAAAGAGGCCACGTAGTGGGTCAAGGGGACATATATGGACTTTCTGGGGTTGTGAGGATCCCCGTCGACACTGGATCGAGTGCTTCTCGTGTTGTTCCTGTGCAAGGAATTTGCAAAGAAGCACTCGGATTCAATGAGTAAGAGAAAGAGAAAGATTAGGAGCACAGTAAGTTCAAGTTGACGACAAATATCGCACACCTGGGTGGCGGTGGCGAAACTTCTTTTGTCCGTGCCGGCAGGCAAGCATTGTCATAAGTACTATGTGCGCGGCCCCATTGTCAGGATTCAGTCGATTTGAAAGGAATACGGACATAGTATACGCGTCGAATTGCCCTGGGAAAATTACGGCGAGGATTCTGCAGCTGCGATCTAGGAAAGTGAATAAACGGATGGGGCGGGAATGGAGAGATTCAACTTACAGCAACGATCTCAGCGCCAATGAAAGAGAAAGCGGCGTTCTGAAGGAAAGCCCACCACCCAAGGAACCGTCCGATTGCGCCGGAGATGCCTTTATATTGAACAAAGGGACCGGGGTTCTTCCAGTAGCGAAAACCGACACGATCGTGGTCGGGACCATCTCCAAGGTCAAGGATAATGCCCAATATGACGAGACCAGTGATAGTGAACACCTAGTAGATGGAACTAGGCAGTGCATTGGTGGGTAGGAACAATAAAGCATTGATCGATTACTCACGCGAACATAAACTCGGCCTTCCCATAGGCACCAGCGCCGAGCATGTTGATGGTGATAACGACAATCATACAACTGAACCAGACTGCGCTGTTGACATGCGGATGCCAATAATGTATCACATCAGCAAACTGGCTTACTACTGGACAGAACTGGACAGAACTAGCCAGCATGACATGGGTGACAGAAAGCTCTAGCAAGGTTCCCAACTGGCTAGAGCTGGATAGCAACCTACCCACTGGACCAGCCCTTTCCAGACTAGACTAGACTGGAAATAATGTGATGACATTGCTCATTACTCGACAGTTCCAGTACCGGACAGTAAACAAAGTACCGGACAGACATTACTAATTAAGACCATTTCAGTTCCGACAGTGTCAGACAGTAAACTAAAATAAAACACGCAATATTCAATAGATCAGGAACATGATGTCATTACAAATCTACTAATTAGCCGAGATCAACGTCGAAACCGCTCGCCACTGCCCTGGGCTCCGTAGCCGTCGTTCTACCACTATATCCGTAATTAGAAACCAAATACAATGAACACGACTGAAAGAACCCACCTTCCCTGGCGGGCCCACTGCTCACGGAGCGCCTTCGTTTTAGCGCCATGAATGGTACTCGAGTCGCATTTGTCCATAAGGCCAAGGATATCTGTGTAGACCGGGGAGTAGATGCCGACCTTGAAGCTGACTTCCGCTTGGCGCGAAACGATCTCATCCAGTACGACTTTGAGCTGTTCAAATAATGATTGTTAGCAATGTTACAACAGGTCGAAAGTAGGAGGGACCGACAGCCGTTGCAGCTAAGGCCACTGTCGTCCTTGGAACCGTGCTCCCGAAGACCTCCGGAAATAACTTGCCAACGGATGTAGGACCGGAGTAAAAAAAGTCAATGATAAGACCGGAGAGCGCCGCGTGTGCGAGATTGTTGACGTGGCCCTGGCAATGATGTTAGTAGGTCGCGCATGGGATGTAATTACATACCTCTTCGTCGAAACCGTCCCTCAGGAACATACCACCGCCACCCAAGAGCTCCTTCGCGATCTCGGCGTTTTGTTCGTGCCGGTTTTCTGGATCCCATTGATACCGCTGCACAACCCAAGTTCGAGCTTTCTTCCTCAGCGCCGAACGCCAATTTCCAAGATCCTCCCACAACTACAAAATATGTCATCAGTGCAAATGATAACAGAATGGAGGGGGACCAACTAATCGAGTGATGCCTGACGAGTGCTGGGGCCACCAACCTGTATCGTTCGGTGAGCTAGAACAGTACGGAATTGCTCAACTTACCTTCGGAAATGATTAAACCCCGTGACCGCCGCTCAGCAATTGCTTCGTCAACATACTCCATGGCCTTGATATTGAAATTGGGCCGTAGAGGAAACGCGTTGATTGAAGCGATGTCGCAGTGAGAGAATTGTTTTGCCCGGTCAATAACGTCGCGTGTTGGTGGGTCGTAGTAGTGGAGCTGCCATGGGTCTGAGCCCTCTGTGGCAGGGCCAACCGGTTGGAGGTACGAGACAGGTTGAGGCATAGGCTGAGGGGCAGACGGATTTTCCTGAGCGGGAGGCGTGGTGGTGACCTTATTTGCACGTAACCCAGACGACTCGGAGGCGCGTCGACCAGAGGAGGGAGGAGCGCTACCGGCTGCGGCAGAACCAGCTCTGGCGACGGCCTGACCACCGTTACCACCGGGGGAGGCTTGTCGATGGCGGACGGCGAGCAACTGTAAGTTGCTCGGGAGGCGAGGAGGGGGGTTACGACCGCGGTGCGCAGCGACAATGTCTTCCGCATCGGTGTTCCCTGAGTAAAGGATCAGCGATAATCCATCGATGGTGTGGGACTTACTGAAGGAAGAAAGCTGTGGGCGAACCCTCTCATAGTCAGCTGGAAAGTCAAGTTTAGTGAGGAATAATTAAGTGGAATCGGGGCATTGAAAACGACACATACCCGAGGATGATTGCCTGTGCAGTCTTGAGTCGACATCTTGTACGTTGAGAGGAGGGTCTTGCCAGTCTTGTGTAGGTGCGTCGTTGATATCTGCGTCAAAGGAAGAATGGGAAGGCTTCTTATCTGATGGGGTAGGAACGTACCGTTCGTTTCGCGAAGCACTTGTTCCGCAACCCGTTCGTCCTCGCTGGGCGATACCTCGTCGATCTCCTGAACGATGATAAGGTCAGCGAGGTATGCGAGTCAATAGAAGTCCTACCAGATCTCCGACATGAGGGGCAGCAGGGGGTGTGTGACTACCTCCGTCCATACTAAGCGGCAGGCGATAAAACGAAGCGGTACGCTCCAATCCTGCGTTTGATCGGGAAACATCGGATTTGGCATATTCGGGTTCTTCAGATACCATGGAACGTGGAATTCTGTTAGAAGACGTGTCCGAAACACCACGATGAGGAGCGGAAGAGGATGGAGACGGTCGAGCAGTCTGTGAAAGGTTTTGTTGCTGAACGACTTGTGAGTATGTGCGCCGCCCCGTGGATGAGCAGATCGAGGGCGCGCGCGATGTCGGCACAGTAGAGGTACCTGATAAAGATCTTCCAGAGAACAACGAAACGGGTGGCGTGGAGGTTCGGGACGAAGTCGCGGAATTGGCGACGGTGAACCGTTTGCGAGGTGGTGCTTGAGTCTGAGGGACAGAATCGGGTAGCCTGAATCCAAATTGCTGGCCAGCTGTCGCCCGGGCGAATACAGGTTGCGACGCTGAGCGTGGCTCACGTACTTCAGGCGAGGTGATACCTGCTGCACTCTGTAAATTCCGCGAGCTTGCTCCGCTTGCATCTTGAAATGAGGGCGCCATGGGATTGACGTCTTCCGCCTGTGTCGCCAGATCCAACTTTGAGGGCCGAGTCGAGCGTCCGGTCTGAATGCGTTCCATCTCGTGCATCTGGGCCAATCGGCCACCGACACCTTTGCCAGAGCGCATGGAACGTCGCGCAGCAGTGGACTCAGAGGGAGGCTCGTCTCGTTTGGAAGTTAGCAGGCGACAACATGGAAAAAGCACAGTACATACCTGTTGGCGATGTATCGAGTTGCTGGGCCGTCCTTTTCCTGGGTTTCTTCGACAAGGCTAGGGCGAAGTGTGTATCATTGTCGTCGACGTCATCGTCGTCGTCGTCGTCGTCGTCGTCGTATACAATTTTGCGCTTTGCCATTATCGTGGGATGGAAGAGAGAAGGCAAAGCGAAAGCTGCTTTTCGGCATCTTGTAGTAGTCGAACAGCTGGCAAACACATTTTTTTTGACGTACTACGATTTGTAATACAGTGCAGTGAGGACAAACAACAACGCTAACTTGGGGCAGTACATAGTAACATACGTAGGAACAACAGTTGAATCAAGTGAATACGTCAAAACGGTGTAGTGTGACCATGTAAACGAACCATCCCACCACTTCGCTCCTGGTACCTCGGAACTCCGCCCGACTGCTCATCAGACTGAGCACTCAAATTACTTGTTTGGCGCTTCTTCGTGGGTCGGGATTCAGCTTGAGACTCGGCGGCAGGGCGCTTGGGGCGGCTCCCCGACGATGATTTTGACTTGTGGGGAAAGGAATTCGAATTCGAAGAGCCGCCGGATTGCTTGCCTAGCCGATGGATCGTGTTGGGGCGTGGAAGGATGTCCGGGGACATTGGAATACTAGATGGGGAAGGGAGCGGGCTATCAAAGAGTTTTGGTATGTTCAGGGTAGGGAGTGACGAGGAAGCTTCTTGACCATTGGATTGTTGAGACCGTTTCCTTGTCAGCGGAACTGAGGACGTCTGCAGGAGGTCGAGCTGTTGATGGAGTTTTGGAGTCAGGAGAGATGCTGATGACGATGCGGAAGGGACGAGCTGAGACGTATACGAGGGGGTGGGCCCGGGCATAGATGTTGACTGGGACGGTCGGGAAGCCGCGGACTCCTTAGAGCCAGAGTTTCTGTCATCCCGGCTTTCCCAGTGTGAAGGCGGGAGTTCGACGATTGCTCGAGCGAGCATAGAAATAAACGACGCATGAGTAAATGTAGAGTTTGATTGAAATCTACCGCCGGTGTCCGTTTTGATAGGTAGAATGAGTTCCTTTCGTATAAGGCTAAGTAAAGGAATGAGAGGACGGAAGTACGGGGAGATGTTGGGTAAAATGAGTGTTGTCCAGCCGAACTCGGACTGAATGGTGAGGGTCTTCTGGACAGTGGGCTTGAAGATAGCAAATAATGGGTCGAAAGAGATAGCCAGAGCATCGTCGGATTTCGGAATCTTGGGCTCGTCGAACAAAAGACAGATCCCAAGCAGGACGTAGAAAAACGATTCTAAATCGTGCGCGGGCTTGTGATCCAGGGGTTGTCCTGGACCGACGTGACTGAGCTCTGCGGCCATCCAAGGCCACGTTCCCTAGTGTACGTTAGAACAATAACGTAAATGAAAAGATAAGAAAAAAACGCACAGTTCGATGGAGCTTATCGTTTGCACCATATACGGCTTTCAGCGGCGTATCTTTGGCCACGGGGATGACGATGTTATCTGTGCTTTTTAACTCGTTCAACGGAACGAAGACAGTGTGATTCTCCCGCTTGACAGGGACGGGAGGAGACTCGGACTCAAAGGGAAGGGAATCGTCCGATGTGAGATCGGGATGGTCAGGAGTGGGAGCTGCGTAGCCCCAGTCAGCCAGGAGACCACGACGAGGGCTCCACTTGTCGATCAAACCGTCAAGGGTTTTGCGACAACTTTCGTCGCACTCGTTCCCCCTTTGGGGCAGGCTCCGCAGAATGTCTGCGAGCAGTCTTCTTCTCGTCGCCGGCGCAAACAGAAGATTAAAGAGACTGATGTCCCGATGAATTATTTTGGCGAGCTTCAGCGCGTCACCATGTGCTGAACGACTTGTGAATAAGAGAGAAATAGATATACAAACGGGACCCACTTGTTATACAATCCAACAAACCGACGAGGAGCTCTGCGAGGGAAGAGAATTCGAAGATTGGGTAACCTCTGGGCGTCGTTACCAAGCGGGAGAGGACGCGTAGCTGGTACTGGGGATTGTCCGGAGGTACGCCGAGAAGCGCACGCAGTATATGAGTAGAATTGGTGATCACTTCTTTCGTGATGGGGTGTTCAATTTGAACAACTTGCTCGCTGATTAGTCGAGGAACTCCGGCTACCTGTGCGTCATTCAACATCGCCAGGAATTTACCCTCGGTATAACGTCGCAAAGGATCTATAAAACAATCCTTGATGACGACCTCCTGCTCCACTCCTGACCAGGTGAGCCGGCCACTCCAGACGGTTGTTCCCCGGCCATGCAGAGAGCCGGATATAAATAATAGTTCGTTGGCGTTGATTGAGGCCTCCGTCCCATCGAGCAAGCTGACCTCGACATCCCTCGTCCTGTTCCTGACTTCGTGAACCGTGAGGTCGAATCCGAGGGTCATGCGTGAAGCGAACGTAATGCCGAGTAAGATGCGGAGGAAAAGTTCGGGTGAGTTGTGAATGTTGATGGGATGGGTAGATATGGAACCGCCGCGATCGAACAGTGTGAAGATAACGTCTTCGCCCAACACTCGTAAGCACGGTGTAGCGTATCGTCCGTCCTGAGCTTGGTGTAAAAATGTCACCTTTCCAGCGAGTTCGATGAAAGACTCCTTCAGCGTCTCGGTGCTCTCGGAGCTCTTCATTTCACCGAGCGAAAGAACGTCGACCCGCATATCAATTTTCTTGTCACTTGGCACGGGCTCGCGACACAGGACAAGGTCCGGCTTCCGCGTCGCATCGCAGCCGGCGACGCTCTTGTTAGCTCCGTTCCCAGTCCACACCCTGTCGAAATGAGTCGATTTCCAAAGATCGCAATGAGCATGACCCACCTTTTCCTGTACACCGAATCAATGTTCGGTTGCCTACTAATTACATGTTGAACGATCGTGTTGAAGAATTGGGACATAGCCGTTTCTGTAACCCTCGTTTGACCCGGGATTGTGAAACGGTTTTTGGCGTAAATGGCGGAAGGTAATGAATGAAAGACCGAAGATATTGTCGGAAGGGCAGCGTCAAGCTGCACAGTTGGGAAAGCATCTTTGTTGAAGACTCTCGCATCCGAAAAGAAAGCAGCGAGAAACCGATTTGTTTGCTGCTCGTCGAGGACCCAGTGGAGCGCCTGAGTGTCGTTTTCGATGAGAGGATCCATTGAAACACGGTACAAATCTTCTTTCCGCCGCAATTGGGGGGGATGGGAGGCGAGCTGTGGGGTGGGTGAGGTCCGTCTCTAGCCACGTTTCATCCGACCTACGACGAGTGGCGACAGTGGCGTTGCGTGCGAAGTCAGTGGACGCTAAGAGTCAAAATCGGAAAATTGTTTATCAAGAACGGAATGGCACTAGCATTATATCAAATAGATACCTTCGAGTTGTTCATGATGGGACAGTTGGAGAGAGAGGTGGTACGAGTGAGAATATTACCGAGCTCAAATTTATCCGATACGATACGATCGATAACTATTACGCAGATCAAATGGCCGTAAAACTAAACGGGACACAACGCATGGTAAAATTCTTTCGACCAAAATTTGTTTAACCAAAACTCGCTCGACAACTCGTAGCCACTTTCTTTGGTCAAGCGCGAGTGTGCCTCTTTGCCGAAATGAGGAATTAAGTGTGCGGGAGATCGTATTTGCGAAACGGGGATCACAGTACCGATTCGAGTCCCGTCTGGTTTGGTCGCCCTTCGAAGTAGGTGCATTCCCGTCCCAGGATGAACGCCGTTCGAGAAATCTCGCCGTTGAACAATATTGAAGCGCTGGATGTATGCTACGAAATAATCAGTGTTAAGTGGGCGGAAAATCAGCCGAAGCTGAGCAACATTGTGACCTTTCATCAAGAGAACGTCAGTATGGTGGAAGTGCGTGATATATGACGATAGGATCATACCGTCGATGCCGTGCAAGGGCCAATCGCTGTCTGAGCCAGGACTTGCGATGACAGCGTCGTAGAGGCCATGAGGGTGATCAGAGGAGGGGGGAAGGGCTCGTACACTTTGTGGGGCATCCACTTTTCCGCTGCCATGGTAGAGGACTTGCTGTATACGGATCTTGTACCATATTTGGATTCGGTCGAAAGGGAGTGAGCAATCCTGAGTCCCAATACCAGTGGTCGAGTGACCCGCGTTATCCTCGATGCGTTGGAGCAAGAAATCTTTGATGGCCTGACGAAGGTTTGGGATTCTGAAACGAGCGGCGGCTTCGTCGATGGTCAGGCGAAGGGAAGGTTTTGTTGCGACGTGGAAAGCGGTGGTGGAAGTGGCGAATGTGCGATGAGGTCTTGGGGCATCTGGAATATGCCCGCGTACAAGGGAATCTGCGACAGAGAAATAGTCGACGGTCGAGCGAAATGGTTGAAGGTGTTGACCGAGATATGAGTCATCGCCGTCGTCGTCGTCGTCGCCGTCGCCGTCGATGTCCGCATTATCCTCGACATTCTCGTCGGCATTCTCCGATTCCCGTGCAACGGTCTTCATATTCCGGGTCTCAAGACACGTGGCGAGATCGAAGCGAAAACACTTGTCAGAACGGTCGAGGTGCCGTGCGATCTGATTATAGTAATTTTGATTATTCCCCATCCGAGCTGGAGTCTTGATCTCCTGGACGTGGGCGTGTTCGGTAGCGTCGGCTGACCATTGCATGATAGGACCGGAACGTTGGATATTCGAAACTACACTTTGTAGTAATTCTAACTTGGGTATCTCCCACCCTAAAGAGTCCTTACGACCACCAGCTTGTACGATGGAATCCTTGTTGTCGTGAAAAACTTGAAGAGCATCTGTTAACCGCTTCAGAGAGTGATCAGAGAACGCGGGAGCCTGGGCAAGGTAACGAAAGTCGACTAAGGCGCGGACGGCGGTGAGGAATCGGAGGGGAACGGCGCCGGCAATGATACCTACAAGATACCGCTGAACAGCGCGGTGGTCGCGCCCGGTGACCTGCTTCAACTTAGAGATGCCGTCGTCAAACGCACGATATCCGATAGTGGTCTGTAGGAGTGAAAAACGAAAGTCTATTTCGGGAGCTGAGACGACTTCGATGCACCACTTAACGTCGTGGTCCCAGGCGAAACGATGAAAGTGATGAAGCGGTTCCACGTGAAGGAAACGCGAGGGGCAACAGAGCGGCCAATCGTCCCAAAACGGCTCCACAACCCCATTCAGCGACAAGGATTTGGCGTGATTCAAGAATGCTTTATGCTCCTTTGGAGAGCATTTCTCGGAAGCTTGTCGAATAGCAACGAGGGTGTGTGATCCCGTACGTGGGTCATGGCGAATCGGGTCCCCAAATTGTTTAGAGGTCGCTGTCGTGAGAGGCGAGGCCTTTGGACCTACGCATGCGGCCAGACACTGTTCTGGAGTGTCGGCGATGTACGCCGCGATTGGCGTATAACAGTAGCGGAGATTCCCGACAGGGTCATCCATCATGTACCCAACGCGGGCAGCAATCTTCAGTGGTTCCAGAACCCGATTCAAAGCTGCGTGAAATAGTCTGTCTTGAAATAGACTGCGAGTGCGAGTGTGTTTGTGGGTGAATTTTGCAATGGGGAGAAGGGCGAGGAGTAAATACGTATGCAACGACGTCTTGGAACGAATCTCGGGATCGATGTTCGCGAGACTGATAATGACCGGGTGTGCCATCCGGTTCCCACTGATTACCGATATATTTGTTTTGTCAGAAGAGAGGACGACCCCTAATAGTGTTCCGTCCGAGGGGATTTTCTCCTAGCGATTGTTGTCGATCAGCTAACGGTAGATAGGGTTTAGCACGATGACTTACCTGCATCTCCCACGCGCAGTCCCCACTCAGCCAATCTTCGTATATACGACAGATTCGCGCAGAAGATGACCAAATTTTGCGAGGAATGAAGGATATATGTGGTGCGAGTAACGGATTGCTGAGGAGAGCTTGTAGGCACTCCAGAGGAGAGCGATAAAACAGATCGACTGGTTTCTTGGTGTGGTATTCGGGTTCCAACCGTTCACATAGCCACTTGGGGCCAGCTGGAAGGGTCTCGACACGGGCCCGTAAATCTTTGGCAGTCCGAAACGAAAATGAAATTTTTTTGATCTTGGAGTTCAGTTGAGCATAAAGTAGCGAAACGAAACTATGTTGACTTACAACGTTCAAGGATAATAGGGAATCGATGCCAGCCATGCTGAGTCCCGAGCGCATGCACCAAGAAACAAATTGCCACTCGTCGCTAGAGGCGAAAGGAAAGTATAGATTCTCTCTTCTTTCCTCTGCGTGCTTGTCCTGCCAGAACCTTTGCGTGAACGTCGAACCGCCTGGATATGCAGTGCTACAGCCTGGGTAAGTCTCCGTGAAAGTTCCCTCGGCCTGTGCTTGACCATCGAATGGTTCTGTGTCCATTTGGATATCACCCGGGTCGATGCCTGGATTGTCAAGAGCATTGTAGGGAGTCGGCGGTGGAAATGACGGAAAGTGAGGCTGGTAGTCAGGGCCTGGTTCGGATGGATGAGCCGCTTCGGGAGTATCATGACCTTCAAAATCAGAATCAAAGTGTTCGTCCGCCGCAGTCTGATGGAGCTGGTATAGACTTTGCTCCTCTATCCAACTTGACGCGTAACAGATACTCGTGGGCTGGTTCATGTGCTGCAGGACGTTAGTCTCAGAGCAAAATTTCTTGCCGCATCGCGGACAGCTGATCGTCTTGGGCCGTCCGCGAGTTTTCCGGGCCTTAGGCATTACCGTGTTTACTGTATTACAACTTCAAGCCTTGGTGTTTCTATTACAATGAGTCGTGGAACACGATTACATAACCTTAGGAAGAACTCTCACAATTCGACTCCTCACCTCTTTAAGTCTTTATCAAGTCTAGGCGTAGGAGCTTGAACTCGCACGAATGATATCTTAATATACTTTCATTCAACCGTTGTCGTTTCTCAGTACCTCTAATGGTCACTCACACCGGATAACTGTGGCGACAGCCCGAATTTAGAACCCGTGGAGAACGATTACATAACCTAAGAACTCTCACAATTCGACTCCTCACCTCTTTAAGTCTTTATCAAGTCTAGGCGGAGGAACTCGCACGAATGGTATTTTAATATACTTGCATTCAATCAAAGGTATCCGTTGTCGTTTCTTAGTACCTGTAATGGTCAATAACACCGTGTAACTGCCAGTGTGGCGACAGGCCGAATTTGAAACCCGTGGCAAACGATTACATAACACTATCAAGCTCACCTCGTTCAAGTTAAGTCTTTATCAAGCTTCACCAATCTTTCATCTTCTAGGCGTAGGAACTCGCACGGATGGGAGTTTAACACGCTTTTCATTCAACGGTAGCCGTCGTCGTTTCTTAGTACCTGTAAAGGTTACTCACCGGATAATTGTAGCTGAGACAGCCCGAATTTTAGCACCCGTTATGAATAACATCCTCCGACTGCTCACCTCGTTAACGTGTTCCTCTTCAAGGCGCAGGGATTCGCACGGATGGGAGCTTAATACGCTCTGCATTCGACCAAAGGTACGTGGTTGTTTTCTACTACCTTAAGCTTACAAGGCGTGCACAGATCCACTCCTACTCATCGACTCTGTCAAGAAGCACATCACGCATATTGTGTCGCTTTTCTCGGACCGTTCAAATATCACAATGACATGTCTCAGGTGCGGGGCTCGACAAATCGATCAACTCCTGACCTACGTGTTGAAGACGTGCTCGGACAAGGTTGGGAATTGTTCGAGATCATCCGGTTCCGTGGGACTGGTTCTAGCTCGCGGTTGACGTCGATCCACAGACGATCACGTTGTTCAGGGAGGTCGGGAACCTGCTGGGATTGGATTTTCAGGTGCCACATATGACCACGAAACATGGACAAGGACATCAAGAGCGGGTGTATCCGTACACCGTATCGTTGATGGGAACAATGCAGACGTATGGGCAGACGTTGGGTCTGGTAGAGGATAATCAGGGAATCGAGTGGGTCGTCACCGAGTATCGGAACGAGGCGCAGAGGATGGTGGCCAAAGGTGGTTTGGTTTTCTGTTTGCCTCTGTTCCGCTCCTAACCCGACCGGCGTGCCTTGTATAATTGTGATTTTTTCTAGGTATGAGCATTCGCTGGTACAACGTCTCGTTTCGGGTGCGGATACGCCGGACAACCGACCCGTGCAGTCAGCGCGCGAATTTGCGAACTTGGTGATCAATCCGTACAAGACTCGTCGACGTGTGCGTACACGCATGAGGCGTTTCCGGAACTATTGATCAAGATACATGCTGCGGAACAACCTGGGGTCTGGCGTGTCTCCTGACTCGAAAAATATGTACATGTATATTTTCATCACCGTATCTATGTAGTCGCAGTGGTGTCCTTTTAACCATGATCGTGCCAAACTGTTTATTCTTTGTTGATTGGACAGTAAATACATGAGCCCTGAGCATTGAACAACTAACGAAACACGATGATTGTAAACAAGGTATTTGCCGACGAACTTCGGCAATCTCTTCGTCCACATTGGGTAAATTCAAGGAACTTTCTTTGGGCGATTGTAAGTATATAATCAGGGCTCACTGAGTGACTGAGTGAAGTTATGAAAGTTTCCCACGTGCCGCGTTCTCCTACAATGTCCCAGCGACCATCAGAGGCCCATCTTCAAGGCGGGCCAGAAACCCACTCTCGCCGACATCCGACTCGTCTCGGAAAATCAAAGCGCTCCTCCCGCCGGTCCCAGTCAGATTCCATGTTCCACCTCTCCCCATTCTCAATTCTCGACTTCCCACATATCATATCCCCTCCACCGGCTCTTTACGGATTCGATCAACCTGAGCCCAGTAAGCAGCGGCGTGGCATACGTCAGGCTGATGCTCTCGCATCCATGCCTCGGAGCCCAGGCTGGGGTGATGGTCGACCCCACCATCCATTTGCCATTGCTGATGAAGATCCTGCTGGCGAAGATGAGGACGAGGAAGAGGACGAGGACGCGAGCTCCCGACTTTCTTCCGACGGCGAGTGTGATCAATCGTCACACGAGGTATGTACTATAATACAATAATTGATCTGTCGTCCTGAACTGTTTGATAGCAATCCAACGCCAGTATTCACCACTCCGTCCCGCGCCCACGCAGTTCTAGAGAGGCTTACCTTCT
This sequence comes from Leccinum rimulosum, assembly GCA_038091395.1. Classification (NCBI taxonomy): domain Eukaryota; kingdom Fungi; phylum Basidiomycota; class Agaricomycetes; order Boletales; family Boletaceae; genus Leccinum; species Leccinum rimulosum. The sequence goes on from JBBPOJ010000528.1 coordinate 18,721, forward strand.
GCTCGAGTCGGCTCGAGCGGACCGAAAGCTCCTCCACGTCCGCAAATTGCTTGCCCACCAAGTCATCCACCGTAATACCCTCGCCCTACAATATAATCGAATCGTCTTGGAGAGAGCACAACATGAGCTTCGGGTGGCAGATCAATTAGTTGGTCACGTCCGTTTTATTATTCGGAAGAGTGGTTACACTGCCGCGTTCGAGTGCGGCATGCAGGAGGACTACACGAGGCAGGCAGGCATCTCAGCTCAGTGTTCACGTTCGGGTAAGTGGTCCATTCACAATCGTTACACTCGCTACACATGAGTGCTAAGCACCACCACTACAGATCAAAAAGTACCACCGCACTTTCCTATTGATGTCGACCTCAATTAACTATGGTTGGTACGGTTGGAGGTGTCGGACTGGGGCCCTACTAGTAGGTAGTACTACTTACAGTACATTGTCTCTTATTGTACATGATTTAGCTACACACAAAATGTATACACGAGTAGATATGTACTGTACCAAAATACTCGACGACGCGCTCGACGACGTGCTCGACGACTCGCTTGCACCCCCAAACCTGAACTTGCCGACCCGGCACGGGCCAGTCTAGCCCAGACTGCGACAGGCTGACATGTTCCTGTAATTATTATGTTACTCGGGTATAAAAAAGTTCCGATTACGGAAATGTGGACAGCATGGACCAGAATGGACCAGCATGTGACAGTCCGTGACATAATGTCAAATGCTGTAAGTATTGGAGCCTCGGCTAAGCAGAAAGGTCAGTTTGCTGATGCAGGGCTAATGCTTACCAGGCGCTAGGGAAGCAAGTCAGCCAGCGAAATCAGGATCAAATCAGGATCAAACGCACCAGCGATAGTGGATTTGTACAGTAATTCCAACCCATGGCAAATGACAATGCTGGATTGACAAAGCGTTCTGCAAGCCTGATATGACCTCCCGCGATGGGTAAATATGCGACCATTTCGCCCAACGATACCTTGCGGGGACTGTCAACAAAAGTACCTTGGAGAAAGAACGACTTACTATGACCATGGTCACATAACCGAGAAAAGACCGACGGGTCCACCATTCGCGAGGGAGTTGGCAGTTCGATGAAAAGACCTGTGCCAATGACACCACCGATACTCGAGGGACATTAGGATGGAGGGAAAGGGGAAGGTGGATACGGTATACCTGATCATGGCCACACGTCGACTTTTGAGCTGCCTATGGAACTTTTGCGGCTGAGCCGAGGTAGGAAACCCTTCGTCTTTCAAGGAGCCTACGGAAGAGTTCTTGTAATCATTTTACTCGGAGGCTATGTTCAAACGCCGATAAGAGGAGGGGAAGAACGAGGGAGAAAGCAAGGGAGTGCCCGTAGGGCTGTGGTATTGATAGGACGACTCGTCACAAAAATCAAGAACATCTACGGTAGTACGGAATCACGTAAACACTATTCAATCGGCTGGTGTAGGACTGGGACTGGGACTGGTTTCAAGAGGATCCACTGCTCGAATGCCTTCCACCTATACTCGTTGTCATTCTGCTGTAACCAAATCCAGTTGAAAAAACCGGCAATCAGAGAGCGTTCGTGTGCAACACGCGCAACATCCGCTGGTCGGAGTGGCAGAGGCACATAGTCTGCATAGCCACTGCGATGTGCCTCGACTAACACCCGCATTTGGACCACGATCTGGAGAAACGGAGATTAGTATATCCTACTAAGTAGATATTAGCTTCGAGAGATTTACCCAAGCAAGAACAAAACAAATTTTGTTCACTATATATAATGAACTAGCGTTGAATAGCATTATATCCCCCCGAGGATGGGGGGCGATATCTTGTGGGGTGATCAGTAACTGCCCTGCAGAGTTCCTGATCGCGTGCCACAAGATATGTCTTGTGGCCCCGTTAGCGAACCACGTGATGTGTTCTTCACCCGGGACCGGCCAATCATGCCAAAACCGGTAACCGAATCTGGAGTCCCACGTTGTGGACGCGATGACTTCGTCCAGGAAATGCGGGTCGACATGGATCCCAGGCTGCAACGAAGGGAAGATATTGTATGTTTGGCTCTCAGAAACTATTGGGTCCGGCAAACGCAATAGCTCGATGGTGGAAAGACAGGTCTTTGATAGATACGCTTCCGAGACACCTCGAAGCTTTTGCTCATTAGTTAGTATTACAAGTCTGGTCATTTGAAAATCCTACCCCATTGGCGACGAGCCGTCCTGTATCTCCGTCGATGTTTTCGGGTACTGTAGGTAGTGGCCCATCAGTATTACAACGATATACGAGGTGATCAGACTTGCCTTGCACTCCGATCGCACGATATCTGCTGATCGTGTCATGTATTTTGTTCTTGATTATGTCGATGCCGATATGTAAGTTCGCCGAAGCGAGGTATTCGAGGGATATAGTGTTGATCGCGATGTCGCTTGACAAAGCGGAGGTGCAATAAGTGGCAATTTTCCCCCACGCGTGGGCATCGTTCAAGATAACGTCGGTGAAGAAGTCTGAAATGTTATTAGTAAGCTGTGTTAGACGAGAAAATGTCGTACATACTGGGTATTGCGTGGATGTCCATACGTGCGGTGATGCTCTGATCAGCTTCCATTGCGGGTGGACGTTCCTCTGCCAGTGCTGGAACCGAACTCGAATTGATTTCGGCTAGGTGTTTCTCCAACTCTTTCATGAAGTCGTAGTCGTCGGAGCGCGGGGACTGCGACATGGTGAGCCGCGGGTTTGCTTGTCAAAGGTCGTCTTAAGCGACGATGGTGTTAAGCGACGAGGGACAGTTTCGTGACTGTCACGCAGATCTTTTTCGCTTTGTGCCGCGTGACTCGATCACATGGGCGATTGCAAGGACGATAAGACCATAGATTAATGCCACTGTCGTTGCTATTTCGGGTGCCGGCCAACTTGGAATCGATCGCAGCGATGATTTGAGAAGTCGTGAGAGACATGACAGAGCGACTGAGCCAATCGACACATCCTTTGATGTCGCGCAGAACTAAACGCGAATATGATCGATGATATCAGCCCACGTGAGGTATCTACATGAGTAATAAATACCTGGACGTAAGACATTCCTTGATGAACGAGCACAATACCGACGGTCAGACCAGCGATGAGATCGCCCATCCGACAGCTAGCAGACGTAAGCTCGACATGGAATACTAGTAGCTCCAGAGCAGGGCCTACTGTATCGGGTAATCCACCCAAAGATGGGGAAAAGCTGCGACGTGGACGAGGTTTGCCGTCTGGTGGGTGAGGGTGGGAGAGGGAGAGGGAGAGGGAGAGAGGCGGGCCCACCTCGTCACGTTCGACGTCAACGTCGCATCGTTGACATTGTCATCACGTCGTGGTCTGTCAGCACGCCGTGTCGTTGTGTCGTCACGTCGAGAGGGCATGTGGCAAGCCTGCAGAACAGAACGTAATGTGCAGATATCCTGCCATAGTCAACAACCTAATCAAAAGATTGGTCAACATCTTTAACAGTCGTAGATTTGAAGGATACCGCGACGTACAGGATCCTAGTGTCACTCACGGGTATGCCAGTCAACCCAGCCGTGCAACCCTGCAAACGTGCCAATGTGCGGCGCCAGGGCGCTTCGATTGGAATCGCAGAGATCCCGAAGCTCATTTGCAGCCGATAGACACAGCGACGGTTCAGGAAGAGCAGCCACGACATACGAAATAGCGCTCATCAGAAGAGGGGGGGATGACGAGGGTGTGCTCGTGATAGATTGTGTAGTGAACCTTTCAAACAGAGAGGGGTCTCGTCAGTCCCGATCCATGACACGAATTCAAGCATGGCTCACCAGTGAGATTGAGTGCGGTGCGCCGCACCCTGTCTTGGCCCGTGGTTGGTAGACGTCCGAGTACGTCTGGTCCAAACAGTCGAGCAAGGAATAGATTGTCTTCAATGGGAATCGCCTCCTGAACAGATATGACGCATTGCTACGTAGCCTCTATTTGCTTTGAAGCGGATAAAGCGTGGATTCCATGCAGACGAGAAAACAAGTGAAATGCCGTACCTCCCATCCACTGGATTCAGGTCTATTTGCGAGACGTTCTTCGATATCATTCAAGTAGTAGCCCACCATGTCATTTCGGAGGATGTAATATCTGGGAACCGTCAACTTGGCCCGACCGTGCCAACACCGTATACCTACGCGTTGATGAGCGTATCGCCGACGTCTCTCCGATATCTGAAATTTATAAGTAGGTTCTCCCGTATAGAGGGAAACAGCACTAACACCTGAAACTTCTCGGCTTGATCTTAGATCCATCATTAGTCTAGGTCTTCACGTTACCATCTCAAGTGACCCACCTTTTGGCCAGTTGTTCAATACGCTCAGCGGTGGCCACGCAACCTTGTTCCTCAATATCCCCACGAGTTCGACATACACGGCATCCGCCAGCGCCTACCTATTACTCTCCTCCACGTCCGCAGGTGGCGTGCTACTTCCCTCGTCATCCGTCTCGTCATACTCCACGCTCCAGAGTGATTCCTGGAAGAAATACCAAAAACCGAGCGTCATCTCGCACTCCTCTTCGTCTACGCCAAAGTGACAAGGCAAGCCAGTGTAACCAAGCAACAATCGAAGGAAACTCTGACAAGCTGTGATCGCGTGAGCGGAGATCCCGCTACGCGCAGTTGCGAGGTAAAGTTGGCAGCAAAGAACGTATTCGAGTGGTCGCCCAGAATGACGATGAGTTTGCAGAGCGAGTGAGAAAGCTGAAAGGCCTCTCCGACTGCGAATGTCGTGTTTGAAATGAGCCGTGTGGTGTTAAAGAGAACAAGCAAACGCACACGATATACTTGGACTGAAGGATTGGAGGACCCCAAGTGTCAATCCAGACGAGCAGCGGAAGCGTGAGCGAGTTAGCGCCCGCACCACCAGATAACGAGGACCGCGTCATGATTTTCTGCAGCGCATCCGGGGTTGGAGAGAAAAACTCGGGGTCCTCGTCAATCAGCCAACACGATTTCGGCGGAGTGAGACTGACTTTCCGCGAAGCACAGACATCCACGCTTGCAGACACTTGAGGGCCGAGTCAACTTCGCGCACGCGCGTTTGAGTCGAGGTTGCGTAATAATTGTCACCACAGCCCGTACGACGAGGGGTGCAGCGTCAAGGAGCGTCTGTTGCATCTGTATCCTGACTCGGGGTGTCGGTCTGGCGCGCGTGGAGGGAAGGAAAAGTGGGGGATCCTCACCTGCTCGGGCCGATCAGGTCTGCTGTCTCAACCTCCTCCGCGACGATGGACAAGAAATCAAATCGAGTAGGATTTCGGTCGGCGATCCGCGACCAGACAGGAATTCGACGGAGAACCGGGGGCAATCTTCAACGCCAGCGACGCAATTTAAGGAGGCGCTCATCAGCCAGACGGGCGGATGATGGAGAAGGTAGTGTCCTTACCGCGACGGAATAACTTGCGAAGGATGGCCTTGCTCTTTCCGGACGCATGGAATGCGATGTGAGTTCGAGCACCGGATCCGCGTAGGCAGGTGGCATTGTCGGAAGGGAAGGTGTCCCTCAGGCTAGCGTTGGGTCAAATCGAGTGGCTCCGCCGTGCACGATAAACTGCCCACCAATCCCGGGCGATTTTGACCTGGACTGTGTGGGCTCCAAAGAATTGGACGTTGGCGTCGTCGTTGTTCAGGAAGGGAATAACCAAACCCTATACCCCGTATCGTTTTTGGATGTCGAATGGTTCTTGTTGGAGACGACGTTGTGTGTCCGAAGAGCCGGGGCGCTGTGGGATATATATGGATGGTCCGACGTCGTGAAACGCTGTAGACGAAGCATCCCCGACTCCCACGAATTGGAGGGGGGGGGGGTCTTGTCAGCTGCAAACGATTTGTCTCTGCAAACGCGCCCGTAGTGTTAGTAACTTGAAATACCACAGCCCTACGGGCACCCCTGGACCCATTACCCAGTAGGTACACCCGAATCGTACGGTAGTGATTACAGGTTTCCATCTGAAGTTGCATTAGTACTTGTGTCCCGCTATGGTATTCCGTTGTGGCATTTAAGTTATATTTACGCTGGGTGGATCGCAGCTGCACTGATTTGCACCCTCACTCGTTGTTCTCGCCTGGCTCCATTGCGGAAAAGCCGGATGAATTCACCGCAGCGATTGCTTTCCATCCAGTCAGTGGTAGCGACCGCAAATACAACACCGATCCATTTGTCCGGCCAGCACAAAAAACGAACAACATGTTTGGTTTCGGACGATCTTGACAAGCAACA